>CAIGRR010512721.1:0-10147 GCA_903798365.1 Fraxinus sp. 1973-6204
TATTTCTTCTGAATTACGCCATATCCATAGAATTGTCACCTAAATCAAAATATGAGAATACTAAGCATATTTAGGCATAAAATAGTCATACGAGTGCATAAAATAAGGAGGGAAAAATATGCGTTTTACATTCCTATCACCACCACATTCTCGCAACTACTAGAATTAATAACAAATCTATAGACCTTCCCCCAACTGTAATGTTGACTGTAAGATATTATTACGCGCTAGTTAGTGTTGTTCTCTAGTGCAATCCTTCTTTATATGTCTCTTCTGCTTACAAAAGTAGCACTTGAATTCTTTCTTAATGTTAGCTTGGAGAGGTATTTCACCTTTTTTTTCTTTCATTTGGTTGGACTTTGTTCTTTCCTTGAGTCACCATATATGCACTCTCTCCAAATTCCATCACTAGTCTTTTTCCTCTTGGACACACATGGCCATGAGCTCATTAATTGATCATTTATCCTTATGTGTATTATAAGAGATTTTGAAAGGTCTATACTGCTGTGGAAGAGTATTTATTATATAGTACACAAAGAAAGATTTAGATATCTCAACCTCAAGAGTTTTCAGCTGAGCCTTGATGTCCCCCATATGCATGATGTGATTTATTATTAGGATGCTCGTAAGAGCTTTATCTGAAGTCTCAAAATGCTCATCTATGAGTTCAACTGACGAAAATACCCCAAGAAGGATAAGGGAATACCTTGAAGAAGTGGAACCCTCGCGAGCTGTCCCAACTGCTCGACCACGGCCTCCAGCACGCAGCGAGGAGGATCCAGTGGTGGAGACAGGGTCGCTGCTTGACTTACAAGGGAGATGGCCACCATGGCTGCCAACATGAGGAACATTACTCAACAGAACCTAGTCATGTAGGAAATGTTAATGAACATGCAAGGGCGATGAGGGTATCAAGCTCCTCCATATACAGCCCCTGAAAACATCTTACCTAAGGCACAAAGATATTATCAGGAGGAGGAGGAGGTCCAGAGTCAAATGTCTGGACATTAATATGTTGCAATGGAGGCTCCTCAAGAAAGAGAAGTCGAGATAGATACATCAGCTAACTACGTCCCGGAAAGGCCATATGAAGCTCCATTCAACTCCCCTCTAAATCACAAACCTGAAAGCCGACCACATAGATCTGGAAGTGTTTTTGACAGGATAAGCCCAGGGGTGCCTAGAAATAGGAAGGATCGTTCGTCCCAAGCACCTAGGAATAGGCAAGCTTATCCTCCACCTCCAATGCTTAGAGATTGGCAGCAGGAGCCTCATCGACATAAGGATCAGCCGATGTACCATGGTCTGACCCCCGAGAAAAACTCGAAAAAAGAAAAACCAGGCAAGGAATGAAGCAGGAACTTCCCAACCACCATCCCAAATCCACCAAGGGAGGACGAGAATTCAGATGGGCCTCAAAGGTCCTATGACCTGGATGATAACGATGAACATTCTCTCTTCTCAGAGGCCATATGGAGTTCTTCCATGCTGAATCACTTCACACTCTCTAAAATCCTAAAGTATGATGGTAGAGGTGATCCCGTAAAACACATGAACAACTACAAAACTCACATGAATTTGAAAAGGGCCATCCCAGTAATGAAGTACAGGGCTTTTCACCTAATGTTAAGTGCAGGCACTGAAGTCTGGTACACGAGGCTACTAGAAGGGAGTATCCAAAGCTAACCGAACATGAAGAAGACATTCCTAAAATACTTCGCAACTAGCAAAGAATGAGATAGGCCTATCCAACGACTTCAAGACATGCGGCAGAAAAGGGGTGAGGTACTGAAAAGCTTCTTATCCAGCTTCACAAATGAAATGACCTACTGCGTGCAAGTCACGAATAAAGAAGCACTAACTGCCTTAAGAGGATGATTAGACATGAACTCCCTCTTTTAGAGAGATATACAGAACAAAGACCCCACCACCTATGATGCCTTATTAGAAATGATAAGGAGCGAGATCCTCAATAAAGAATTGAAGGATCATAGAAATAGGGCAAGTTAGGGCCTTTTACCTCCTCAAATACAAAGAGGAAATGCCCAACTTCCCATCTAATGGACCACTAGGCCCCACTGAACAACGGACAGGAGCTCACTGGAGCCACACTCAACTCAATATCGACCTTAACCTACGAGAAGATTAATCTTGGTGCTGAAATGCACCAACGTCAACCTTACCTAAGGCACCATAAAGGGGGGGGGGGCAAGGTAAGAGATGAGGTGCTGAACCTAGAAATAGGGACGAAGCACCCAATTACTGTTCCTATCATCAATCCCATGGACACCGCATAAAGAATTACTGGGACGTCACAAGAAATTTCCAAAACCAAAACTAGGCAAGAAATGCTCCCTACAGGCAGAACCTACAGCCTAGGAATAACGAACAGCGTCGGCCTGATAGGGAGGACCCTACAAGAGGAAGGGTAAACGACATTGAAAGGCACATGGAAGGCCAGAGACAAAGGCGAAGCCCCCCACTTAATAGCGATCATGATCCTATCAGGGAGATCGATACAATCATTGAAGGCCCTCGTGTAGGTGAAAAATCCAGAAATTCTCAAAGGAACTATGACAGGGAGGCAAGTGACCCAGCCATGACGAGCTATATAGTGAATCAATCTTCAACTGGAAGAATTACTCCTCCAATCACTTTTACACGGGAAGATACGATGGGGGTGTATTACCCACACTGTGATGCCCTAGTGGTAAGGGCTATAGTGGCCCGCAATGGCCTAAAAGGGATGCTGGTGGATAACGAAAGCTCGATCAACATCATATTTTGTGCCACTTTTGATAAGATGAAAATTGATCATGAGCTGACCCTAATCGATTCTCCATTGTATGGGTTTACGGGAGATAGCATCATCCCAAGAGGCAAAACCACCTTAGCAATAGAGATGGGAGCAGAACCTCTGATCGCCCTCCATTTCATGGAGTTCCTTGTAGTTGACAATCGATCTGCTTACCATGGGATACTGGGAAGACTTGTCCTGAATGAATTATGGATAGTAACCTCAAATTAACTAAAAATGGCATTGCCATGGTCCGAGGTGACCAAGGAGGAGCTAGAGAATGCTACTCCAACTCCTTGAGAAAAGCGGAACCAAGAATCACCAACATTATCTTTGCTGACATCAACATGGACAACCTCCCTGAACAAGGGATTGTCCCTGTATAAAGGAAAGATGTCGTCATGGTTGAAGCTCCTGAAGAAGGAGGAACCTTCGATACCATACAAGCCCCTAAAGAAGGGATGGCTGTTGAAGAAGAGTTTGCTTAGAGGAGCTGGACCCTCGCATCATTGATTGTGAACCTCAAATAGCCCCTATGGAAGAACTGGAAACCTTCCCAGCTGACCCCATAGATCCATCAAAATGGCTGCAAGTGGGGAGCAATTTGCTGCCCGAAATGAAGAAGGAGTCAAAAAACTTCTTGCTCAAGAACCTTGATGTTTTCGCTTGGAAGCATGGCGACATGGTAGGCATCGATCCTAAGGTCAATTGCCATCACTTAAACGTCGATCCAAAAGCTGCAGCTCATAGGAAAAAGAGAAGAGCCCTTAACTCAGAAAGGTACGAGGCCCTTAAAGATGAGGTTAAGAAATTAATCGACAATGGCTTCATAAGAGAATCAATATATCTGAAGTAGGTCTCCAACCCAGTATTGGTAAAGAAGCACAATGGGAAACGAAGGGTATACATAGATTTCTCAAATCTGAACCAATCATACCCCAATGATAGCTTCCCATTTCCCAGAATAGACCAATTGATGGATTCAACTGCTAGACATGAACTCCTTAGCTTCATGGACTTTTAGCAAAACACTTTTAGCAATAGAAACCTGATACACTAACATGGAGAAGTTGGCCCTTTCCTTGGTAACTGTTTCATGGAAGTTGAGGCCCTACTTTCAGGCACACAACATCCATGTGCTAACCAATTACCCTCTCAAACAAGTGCTTCAGAAGGCAAATGCCTCGGAGAGGTTACTTAAATGGGCTTGGAGCTTAGAGAATTCGACATCGCGTACAAGCTAAGGTCAACCATTAAAGGACAAGCATTGGCTGATTTTGTAGCTGAATTCATCCCTATCCCCGAAGTTGAAGAGGAAATGAAACCTTCGGAACCTCATATTTGGAGACTCTCGGTTGATTGGTCGTCAGGAAACACATGTTCAGGGACAGGAATCGTTCTAATCAGTCCGGAGGGACACAAGCTTTCCTATGTTGTGAGGTTTGGCTTCAAGGCTACCAATAATGCAGCTCAATATGAGCTTTTTTTAGCTGGCCTATGATTGGCAAAAGAAATGCAAGTAAAGAGGCTCATAATCAGTAGTGACTCCCATCTCGTCATTAGTCAAGTGTATGGGAACTTTTCTACCAGAGACAAGTCTATGGCAGCCTACTTGAAAATGGTAATGAGTTTCATCTCGTCATTTGAGAACGCTCATATGAATGCACTAGCGAAGTGGCAAGTAACAAAGACTCCGAACTACTTACTGCAGTTTCAATTGAGCACCTCACCAGACCTTCCACAGAGGTCGATGGGACAATAATGTAGATGAAAGACACCCCTTTCTAGATGAATCCCATTATATCCTACCTAAAGGATCAGAACCTGCCTTCAGAAAAAGAAGAGGCTCAAAAACTCAGAAGGAGAGCCGCCCAGTCACTTATGTCAAAATCAAAGCGCTCCACAAACCCTGCAAAATAGTCACAACCAGTTAGTGAAATAGGAGGTCGAGAATTTGACATAAAGGACTGTATCACCCTCGCACTCCTGCCACTTCTCTCGAACCCAGAACCAGGCTTCCTTCCATCCTTTGATGGACGTAGGAGGACCCAGCATGAAAGGAGAATGTGCCCCCCATGGGCACAACGAATACCAACCCCTAGAATTCTCTTTGCCTAAGGACCTAGGTTGATAAATCATTTGGAGAACGTGGAAAGGCATGTCTTCACCTAGAGAAGTCTCTTCCCAAAAGAAATATGACCCCACTAGCTGAGCCCATGCATTAGGTGCAAGTGGGTAGGAGACAGTCCGTACAACCAAAGGACGACTCAAATAAAGGATGAAGTTAGAGACAGAACCTACCCTTTAACAAAAACTTACTGATGGCAACGTAACCCTGCCTCGAATAGCAGGCTCGCTCATCAAGGAAAGGGGTCAGAAGCTCTATATCGTAAGGAATCTTATATTTTTCCCTAATACTAGCAAGGTGGGATGGGTTGACGCAAGACGGGATTTTGGCTGCTCCCCAAGATGCGTTATCATCGCCCTCGAAGTTATCCCTAGAGACCGAAGTACCCTGCCCAGCCTCGATGGCTCTGACAAGGTCGATAGTGTTGGTAACAAAGAATCCCAACTCACTCTCCAACTCGCTAATGTCTATGTTCCCCTCGGCGGGTTTAAATGAAGCCATCGATTCTTGGATTTTACTTAAGAGAAAACTCCCACAATGAATAAAGAAAGATGTAAAAAGAAACAATAGATTACTTACGATTGTTGCAAAGAAACTCAAAGAATAGAATAAAAGTGGGGAAGATTTCGAGAAGAAGAAAACTTGCAAAGTTCTTGGAGGAGACAATTTGAAAAGTTGAAGAAATAACAAAGCAAAGATTCGTGCAAAAGTAGAAAATCCCTTTCCAAAGACTTATGCCTTTTATAGGCAGACCCACTTAATCCCAGCCATTGGATCTTGGTTCAGGTCATCCAACCATTAATTTGCCAGGGTCAATCCGAACGCTCACCACGTTTGACGCTTAGACTTCAAAGGCCCAGATTTAAACGCCCGACACATGAGCCCTCATGTGTCTAAAACTCATCAAGGAACGTGGGCAATAGCCATCATTGCATAGTAAATGTGACGACTGTTGCGTGTGTTAGAAGTTGTACCAAAATAATTACCCTATCTTAGAAATTGGACGCAACATCAAATGATTGAGATGCCATAATTTAGGACGTCTCGTGCCTCGAAATCATTGGGAAAATGGTAAATCCCTCGTAATTATCAATCTGAGGCTGATAGTCAGCATCAGGCACTTCAACATCTGAAATGAGTGAGGGCACTTCAGATCCATGAAGGCACTTCAGTTACATGGACCCACTACGGATACATGTAGCAGAACCTCCACAAATATGGCTTATGTCAAGGAACGTCAGAAAACACCATATTCTCTACTAAGTAAACCACTTTGGACAACACTGGCGGGAGGCCCTGTGAAGGTCAAAACATCTTCCCTTTTGAAGAATTACGCAATGCTTGAACTCTATATATTACATAAATAATCATGCATAGACTTGGGGGACTATTGTTATCCCCCCCAAATTCGTGGTCCCAGCTTAGTTGCCATGCGGATAGACACGTAAGTAATGACACATGGATAGCCACGTAAGCAATAGGTCCACGTGGGGTAGAAAACCAGCTGGAAGGTCAAAAGGAGAGAAAGTTGACGAAGTTGAAGTTAAAGGAAATTGGTTTATCCGAGGCCTTTTAATAATGGGACAGAGGCTCATCCTAGGTCCTTCCGTGCAGTAGCAGAGGCTTATCAAAACCCAAAAGCACCAAAACTCCCAGACCTGGAGCAGAGGTTCTTTCAAATTACCCTGGGTCTAATGCACTAAAGATCCTTGAATCAAAATTGACCCAACCTACGCTAAAGCCGATGTTGTTCCTTGTAACATATTTGGAAATCTTTTAGAAGTGATTGATGTGACATTTCGCAATAAAGTATGTCAGTGTGTTAGCCTACAAATAGAACGACAAACCTCTTGTCAAACATTAATTGTAAGGAGGAGACAGTTATGTGAGGTTTCGGTCTAGGAAATGTCGCCACGTGGCTTTGATCCAATGATCACAACGTCGGCCAGAGTAGTATAAATAGCCTCAATTTGTATGGAACAAGGGTTGGCATCTGTGTAATCTTAGGATCAAATATTGACAGCATCTTCATTCTGGTGAAGGAAAACAAATTAAAAAAGATTTACATACTTTATTCTTGAGTTATTTTATATGCACGAATAGCAAATACATCAAGACTCCAACACAAAACTCCTTATTTCCATATCTATCCTTCCACATATTCCATTACAAAAAAGAGACCTATTGTGAGAAATTTGCCCGACATTCATTGACAGTGCGATTGTCGTCATTACCAAAAATTGTCGGTGCCTGAACGTCTTCGTCTCTTACCGAAAAGTGTCTTCCGTGTTCATTCCAACCAAAATACCATTCTCGTTCCGGTAGAAGCGCATCGAATTCCTACTTGACGTGGTAAGAGTGGACCCGACATCTGTTGAGCTCATTTTTTGGGGTCAACATCCCAGTTACAAGAAAAACGTTGGACCATTTCAAACTTTCAAAATATCAACAAAGCATAGAAATGATTAAGGATTACGCTATCGAATTTCCATTAAGATAGGTGTTGAGGATGGAGAATCTATCAGAATTTATCATGATAGATGGAAGACCTCAGTCTTTTAAGCCAATTTCTCTAGCTAAAGGATAGGTGAATATGATTGTCGATTTTATTGAAGCGCATGGAGTCTCGAGTATTCGGCTAATCAATGAGTTGTTCTTACATGTTGATAGCTAAGCCATTTTATCCACTTCTCTTAGCCTCAATAATGCGGCGAAACGTTTGATCTGGCATTATGATAGCCACGAGCGCTTTAACTTCAGAGTGGCTATTAACTATTATTGAGCGTGTATTATCCAGTGATTGGAACCAATCATGAGGCTTTTGTGATTGTAGTTGGATCTCTAGAAATTGTGTGTTACCCGAAAGAGAGAGCGGGAAACGTGATGGTCGTTTGACTTCTTGCAAGTGTACAGTATCACTAACCAATAATAAAGTGATGAATAAAATATCATTCCCACAAGAATTATGTACTTAATCTAGGATCAATTAATTTCAAGTTTAATCGAATAGTAAATTTTGTTAAAGAATTTATGCTAAATTAAATATTTAAACTAACTATTCTATTGAGAAATTGGTAAAACTAAGAACTTGAATCCTCCTTATTAATTTGTTTAAATGCAAATCTATAACATGTCTATATGCACACATTCTTGTTGATCAATGTTCCTAGGTTAATTAAAATCATATATCGATCTCAATTAAAACTATCATCTCTGGTGACCTTCCTATATATTTATGAAAGATGTAACATGAAAGCATGCACTAAAAGTGTTAGAATATCTATAGAAATTATGCAAAGCATAGCAATATATCTTTATCCCCTATCGGACTTTACAATAATTGTTATAAAGTGTTATATAGCATATTGTTTCTCTTGAAAATTATAAAATTCACAAGCTAATTTAATTAGTGATCAGGTAATTGAAAATTCATTAAATCCTATAATAATCATCCAAGAATAAACACATATTGAACGTCAAATTATCGAATTTATATTTAAACATCATAATAAGGGCTCATCAATTTCTTAGCAATTAAAACCCTAGTCTAGGATTACAAAATCATTAGAAAACATATTTAATTGGAAGAACATAATTCGGATTTTAGATTGATAAAGGAGAAGAAGATGAGTCTAGAAATCTCGAATCTCTTCAATGGTTTCTTAATGAATCTCCAATATATCTTCTTGTTGTATCTCCAAAAATCAACGTTGAAATTCCAATTTTTCGAAAGCTTGTAATTGTCTTTTAATTCTCACAAGAACAATGGATTTGCATCTCTTTGATGATGTTAATTAATGAATTTAGGTATATGAGAGATTCTCCTAATATATTATTCTGTTAGGTATTTATAGGAGTTGAATATTGGTTGAGAATTAAGTCCAAATTGGTTCCTAAAGAGTTCAATCAAATGAGGAAAGTTGTCTTCTTTCGTAAATGTTTTTGTCTATGCACAACAGTTAGTTTTTTTTGTCATAAATGTTTCATCTGATATTAGATTGAGGTGATTTAAAGTGCGTTGAAGATATAGCTCACATGGATAAAACTTTTCTAGAAATAAAAAATTTTCAATTCGAACGTTTACTATATAAAAAATGGGTCTAAATTTCTGACTAAAAATATAGAACATAACTTGTGCGATTGGAAATTGATTTGATAAAATACTTTGATCACATTTCACTCATTTTTTCACTTCTAATTTCATTCAATTGGCTCCTAAAAATCTTTAATTATCGTTTTTTGGTTCGAACCAACTATTTTGCAATTCGGTCATCGAACTTTGTATTTTGCCCCTTGCGCCAATTTTTGCTTCTTTTTTTTTTCACTTTAGATTCCAATCANAATTTTTGCTTCTTTTTTTTTTCACTTTAGATTCCAATCATCGAGTTTTACCTAATAACACTGGTAACACACGTTCTCGCGTTGGCCAATAAACCAAATATGGAAGAGCCAAGAGGGCGGGATTGTGGGGGCATTATCAAACCTTGTCTTCATCAAGAGGTTTTGGAGTTGATCGTAGTATTATTCAGGAGCTGTTCGGCTGAGGTTTTTGCACTGATAATCAGCCTGATGTGGGTTTTGTGGGGAGAAAGAAACAAAGTGCTTCATGGTGGTACCCAAAGAGCTGAGAGTCTGAGTCTATATTTGATTCAGCCACAAATATGTAGCTTGATAGTAGTGATGCCTGTGGTAAAGGGCTGAATGGTGGTGCAATCCAGTAGGTTATCAATTGGCAGTGAACATGGATAGGAGGGTTGAAACTCAATAGTGATGCAACAGTAAGAAGTGAAGATGTGATCGTTAGCATTGGGGTGGTTATCAGAGAACACTTTAGGGCTTTGGTGGCAGCTCAATCTAAGTATATTACTGGCTACTATTCTCCTGAAGATGCTGAAGCTCTTGAACTGGGAGAGGGCCTGGTTTTAGATAGACATGGGGAATGCAACTCACAGATGTGGAGCGTTATTCATTAAGAAGGGTCTAATGCCTATCTTCAGATTTTTCTTTGGCTCCAAATTCTTCTCTTTTCTCGGTTATTTTAATTCTTTCTCATGAAGTAAGCAATGGCACATATCCTTTGCATCTTTTTGGAATGGCCATTAGCACTTGTAAAATTGTTATCTTGATCATAGTGGACAGGAGTTATGTTGCCTACCCATAGAAGTAGTGTTGCAACGTCAACACGTCAAACCTTTTTTTTTTTTTTTTTTTTTTTTTTTTTT
>CAIGRR010512792.1:0-11896 GCA_903798365.1 Fraxinus sp. 1973-6204
CACCAAACCAAGATAATCAAGAATACTCCTCTCTCTTTGTTTGAAGGAATATATGGAAGGCTAGATTGAATAAATAATTTATAGGAAATTCACAATGTTTAATATTAGAATTTGTATTCAACAAATATGTAAAGAAATGTTGATGAAAAATTTGCTAAATATTTTCTTATGAATTTTCCATGAGTTTCTAGTGGGTATGTGTTTGATTTCTTGATTGTAAATGAGCCAACCCATTTTCTTTACAAAGAGAGCCTATTTATACTGTCTTCACCGAGGTGGCGACCATTGGTTCAGAACCACGCAGCCTCATCTCCTTTGTTGGGACGTCACATCATTGTCCATTCATGCAATTAATGCATTGATAAAGGATCAATCACTTTGTACAATAGGCGACATACTAACAAAACTTTATTACAGACGTCACATCAATCACTTCTAAAAGATCTTCAAATCTGTCACAAGAGACAGCGTCGGTTTCATGAACTTCGGAAGAGTTGAGAGCCTCGGAGAGAACTTTAAGGTGGTTCTCCAAGTGGAGAGCTTCAGCTCTTTTCTTTGTTTCCTTAGGCAGTGGTTCAGCTCAAGATTGTAGTGCTTTGTCCTTGAGGCAGTGCCTCAGCAGCGGACCTCGTCCTCATCATGGACCTCATCTTTGAGGCAGTGCATCGGCCTTGTAATGTAAGGACCTCGATTTTGTTTGATTTCTTCATATTTTGACCTCATGGGCATTTATTTAACTTTCTTGTTGACTTTCCACGTAGCACCTTTTCCTTGGGCCTCGAAAATGAGGCGTAACAACTCTCAATCTCTTTCCTTTCTAATTTGATTTCAAAAAAATTGAACACCACTTCTAGTTGTGATAGCCTGAACATGTTCCTCTTTTGGCTGCTTTCACTGTATTTGAGGAAATAAGATAGGTGGCATATAAGCTCGGACAAGCGTAGTAGGATTGAATAATAGTAACTCAATAACTGTATAGTTTACTACTTCGACTGCTAATACATGTTCCCGTGGGTTCTTTATGTCGCTAGGCAAGGTACCATGTGGTTTGTTGGACAATACATCTACGATCTGCCTACCTGATTTTCTAAGTTCTAGATAGAAGCCTGTTGATTGTTGATTGCAGTCTCAGTCTTGGTAATGTAGTTAACAAGTAGATCCTCCAAGGATGCCCTCTTATTTTCTTGTTATTGAATTTATGGTGGATTGCCCTTCATCAAATACCCCTAAACCTGATTGTTCACCTACGAGAAATTTGGATGCTTTCTCAAACCTGGATGATAGTTGTTGGGATAGGGGTTGTTTTGTTGCCTCTAGAGATTTTGTACATCACTATCTTCTACAGGCTAAACCATGTAAGTGGGAGTTAGATGGCAACTGGCAGTGATATGACATATCCCATAACCTGCGCAAACTGGGATCAATTGGTGTAACATGTTTACGGACTGAGATAGACTATCAAGTTTCTTTGTTATTAAATCCATCTGTGCCGGTAACGCTATCACTGCGTCAATATTATGCATATCAGCTGCTTTCTTTGGAAAATCCCTATCGGTTGGGCAACTAACTTGATTTCCAGCAATCCTTTCGTAGAGCTCATAGGCATTATCAATTTCTATCTTCATCACTGAACTACCCCGTTGAAGTATCTGTCATATTACAGAATTCTGGGCGTAGCCCATAATAGAAGAGATACACCTGCACCCCGTTTATGAATGTCAAGATTGTGACAATTCTTAAATGAGTTCTTGAACCTTTCCCATGCCTTCGAATATGTCTCGAGATCCCTCTGTTTGAAAGTACGAACTTTGTTTTGAATTTGGTGGATTCGAGATGGCAGGAAAAACTTTATTATGAATTTTTGTACCATGTCATTCCACGACATGATACTCCGGCAGGTAATGAATATAGCTATTCTCTTGCACCATCCTTCAAGGTGTGAGGGAATAAGCGCATTCAAAAGGTATCTGATGGCATCCCCTCGTGGATGATGACTTCATACAACATTGGAAAACTTTGAATATTCTCATGTGGATTTTCTGTAGCTTTCCAGAAGAACATGGAAATTTCCAGTTGTGGACAGTAAAGGATGATGCTTGCATGGTTGAAAATCCTCTTTTCAAGCCACCTTGAATAGTCAAAAAAATAAAGTTAAGCTAAAAACTATGAACAAGTGCTTATTAGGAGGCACCACAATCTTCTTTTCCTTTTTACTTATTATGCTTTTTCGATATAGGATAGTTTAATTTAATTTGAATTTGGTATCACCATCCATACTCCGTTTCCTCTTTGGTCCTTGAATTTATTGTTGGTTATAAGATGTTTAAGCTAAGTAATATTTGTTCCATGTCATTTGAGAAGAAATGGTCAGTTGGCTCCTTACATTTGGAAGAAGTGGGTAGGAGCTAAGTTGTATTGCCTCAGAAGAAACCTAAAAAATGGTCACCATCCATACTCCGTTTCCTCTTCGATCCTTGAATTTATTGTTGGTTATAAGATGTTTGGTTAAGTAGTATTTATTCCAAGTCATTTGAGAAGTGAGAAAGAAGGGCCAGTTGGCTCCTTACATTTGGAAGAAGTGGATAAGAGCTAAATTGTATTGCCTCAGAAGAAACCTAAAAAATGGATACAGAGGTAGGTGTATCGCTGCATAGAATAGCCTCACTAAATGCCACGTATCCTCCCTGGGAAACAAACTCGCTCATCGACACTAAGAATTATATTGTATTAGAAATCCTAAAGATTTTCTCGAACTTACCTAGCTCCTCTTCGCTTACGTTAAAAGGTACACTCGTTGTCCCCCACTTCACACTATAATCAATGGGCCTACTCTTATATCATCCAGACGATATGATGGCTCCTCTCTTTGGTATAATATCAGGGATATCCTTCTCAACATTTATCATCCTCATGTCTACACTATCAGATGAATCCCCAACATGTGTGTTCATAGAACTTGAGGTTTCCCGAGTGAAAAAATGGAAAAAGAGATGAAGATAAGTTCCTAAACCAAAAGCTTTACATAAAACTGGAGCTGGAATGAATATACACTTATTAATTGTCGGAGAGCAGTGGACAGTTGTTGAAAGGTGCAGAAAATATTTAAAACACGGGAGTTTTCAAATTTTGCAAAGGTAAAAAAGCATATAAATGGCTATGGATCCCCCTTTATAGGCAAAATGGATGAATCGTAGCCGTTGGATCAAAATGAATTCATCTGGAACTTTCACCTATATACCTTATCTAAACAATTGAAGACGAAGACGAACCTTTTCAAATTTCAATAAAGAGCCAAGATTGATGCGCCACACGCATGTGTTAAGGTGTGGCACCATAGATAGTTGTAACTGCAACTCATTATTGAGCATTTAATGCACACATAGCAAGTGTATTGTACACACGTAGCTTAAAAATACGTTAAGCCTCACTACCATTTCGTGGGAAGATACGATGTTTCAAATCATTTGTTACGCATCCAATCAATATCTTATTGTATCAATACCTCACCTTAGTTCATCTAGCCTTATCAAATGCTACTTCTTTACAATAGGCTCGCCTTCATGCAAGGGCCATGCCCAAACTCATATTAGCCTTATCAAATGCTGTCTCCTCACCAACAGACTCGCCCTTAATTCAGCCTTATCAAAGGCGACTCTTCACGAACAGGCTATCCCCATACAATGGCCTCGCCTTAAGTTCACTTCAGCTTTATCAAAGGCTGCCTCCACACCAACATACTTGCCATCATGCAAAGGCATCGCCTCAAGTTCAATTCATTCCTATCAAAGGTTGTCTCTTCGCCAACAAGATCGTCCTCATGAAAGGGTCTCTCCTCAACTCAATTCAATCTTATCAAAGACTATCTCCTTACCAACCGGCTCGCCCTCATTCAAGGTCCTCACCTTAGTTTAATTTTGCCTTATCAAAGGTTAACTCCTGACCAACAGGCTTACCTCGATGCAAGGGCCTCGCCTCATTCAATTCAGCCTTATCAAAGGCTGCCTCTTCACCAATAAGCTCGAATCTGATGCAAGGGCCTCTCTTAATTCAATTCAACCTTATCAAAGACTATCTCAACACCAACAGATGCAAGGGCCTCACCTCAAAAATCAAGTTCGCACATTGCCATGAGAAATCTACGCACATTATACATTTTAAGTACAAGCATTATATAAATATCCATACTTCGACTTAGGGGACTATTATTCTACATTATCGCTTCACAATCAAAAGAGGGTAAAAAGAGGCACAAGTCCAACCAACGCAATAATATACTCTATGCCAGGGCATCGCCTAAACAAAACACATAGTATAGGCAAAACAACATGCTTTGATCTAGAAAGTTTATGCATTATATTCATATATGGACTTAGGGGATTATCGTTACACCTCTCCCAAATGAGACCCAAAAATGGCCACATGGAAACCCTCAAAAAGTGGGTCCAAGCCCATATTCTGCTTTACCAAAACCCACGTGGCAAAATCTCATCGAACCCCCGTGAGGAGGCTAAACCCTTGCAAAGGGCCCGAATCCCTAAACATCCATCAGGACTACGAACCTCTATGGCGAGGCCGAGCCCTCATGGATGAGGTGATGCGCTGTAGGGATCTACCGTATAAGATCTTTTGTGATTGATTGATGTGACCACTCACTTCATCAACCACTCTAGCAAGTCAAAATGTCAAGTCTATGTAGTCTTTACAACCTAGGTCATATGGCTATAAAACGGTCAAGAAATTTAATGCACCAAAGTTTAGGATTGACATAATGACACATATGACAAGACATCTCAGCCATTAAGATGAGGTCATGCATATCTCATTTAACGGTTATTATTTTTTATCTATCACTATAAAAGCCCACTTAATGTCATTTGAAAGTAATGCAACTTTATAACCTTGAGTATAAATTTACTCTCAATTATTCTTTACATATACACTTGAAGATCCAAATCCCAGTTTTTTTTTATGGTTCACATTTTTAGCACGTCTTTCACCCAATTACTTACTTTCAAGTGGACTGACTTGGCTATCAAAGTGATTGCGATCGCTTCCTCCACCATTGGAGAAGGTCACACACCCTCTAACAATTTGTCCAAATGTGTGGGAAGGAGGCTACAATGATGTGAAAAGAATTGGATTTGTTAGTCATCTCACCCCTAAAAATCCAGGTCAACACATTTCATTAGCTTTTTATTGATGCTAAAAATATGAATTTGTACAGTTGACTACCGTGTATTCCCAGCAAAAGTCAACTATGATTAGCTGAGAATTTTTATTTTTTCGCCACAGAATGATTCATGCGGCAAATCAGAAATCTGGGCCGTTCTATCTCTTTTCTTAAACGTGTTTCCAAGAAATAAAAAAACAAATATTTGAATCCCAAAATTTCTTACTGATTTGGGGGTGTTCTTGACGGGTTTTTCAATGCTTTGTGATTTTTCTCGGATTTATAAGATTTGTCAACTTTCCAAGTCGTTGATTTTAAGGTTCTTAATTCTCAACCTCTCACTCGTTTGATCTTTCGTTAGTAATTTCAGAATCTCATTTCTTTTCTTGGAATTAAAGTGTGTTGTATAACGGTACTGTAGAGATCTTAGATATGGCAATTCCGTACAGAAAACCCAGAATCAAAGATGTTGCTTTTCGACGTTTATTATTAGTAGTTTTGATTACTCTATCCGGGGTTCTGTTATTGGTGTTTGTATTGAAAACAAATTCAGCTGCAGATTTAAGTTTCACTTATTCAGATAATACTGATGCAAATTTTGGATCGACGCGTCGATCTACTAAGGTGGTTGGTAAGAATTTGAAGCTTCCTAAACAGAATGAATTTTCAATTTCATTGGAAAAGCGTAATCAAATGCCCCCAAGGAATTTGGATTTGTATCCCACTTTAGCCAAGGATCATATAGTCATTGTTTTGTATGTTCATAACCGGCCTCAATATCTACAAGCAGTTGTGAATAGCCTGTCCCGGGTAACGGGAATTAGTGAAACTCTATTGATTATTAGCCATGATGGTTACTTTGAAGAGATGAATAAGATTGTAGATGGTATTAAGTTTTGTCGAGTGAAACAAATTTTTGCTCCCTTTTCTCCTCATGTGTTTCCTGATAGTTTTCCGGGCATTTCGCCAATGGATTGTAGAGATAAGCAGAATTCAATTAAGGATAACTGTGAGGGAAATCCGGATCAGTATGGGAACCACCGGTCACCAAAGATTGTGTCTTTGAAGCATCATTGGTGGTGGATGATGAATACGGTATGGGATGGGTTAAAGGAGACAACCCTGCACTCGGGTCATATTCTTTTCATAGAAGAGGATCATTTCATTTATCCTAATGCATATCGTAATTTGCAGTTATTAACGAAACTGAAGCCTGAAAAGTGTCCCAGTTGCTATGCTGCAAATCTGGCACCATCTGATGTGAAGTTGAGGGGTGAGGGTTGGGATAGTTTGATAGCCGAGAGGATGGGAAATGTGGGTTACTCATTTAACCGAACTGTATGGAGAAAGATACACAGAAAGGCAAGAGAATTTTGTTCTTTTGATGATTACAATTGGGATATAACGATGTGGGCAGAGGTTTATCCTTCATTTGGGGGACCGGTTTACACATTACGGGGGCCTAGAACTAGTGCTGTTCACTTTGGGAAATGCGGTTTGCATCAGGGTCAGAGTGAGAAATCATCTTGTATCGATAATGGTGCCGTGAATATTGAATTAGACGACATTGATAAAGTTCCCAATGTTCAATCAAGCTGGGGAGTACATGTATATAAGAACCAAGAAGGTTATAGAGCTGGCTTTCGGGGTTGGGGGGGCTGGGGGGATACAAGGGATCATCAAATGTGTTTGGAATTTGCGAAGATGTATGGTGGTTTGGATGCTGGCAAGAAGTGATAGACTGCCCATTATGTGTAAAATTAGCTAAGATGTGACTCTGAAAGGAACATCTCTCGTTTGAAGAGCAATGGCATGGTTAACCTTACTAATCACTGCAAACGGGTATGGTCTAATTATTGCATTTACAAAAGTGAGCATTAAATGTTATTACAATTACAATTTTCGTGTGTGTAATATGCTTTCGGGAAAAGCTGATTATTAATTTTTCCACATTTGTACTGTGAGAAATTTAAAATTGTCATAGCTTTTCTTAGTTTCTTATTCATAGAGTTGGGTAGCTCCTGTTGCAAATCACATTGTCATTACGTAGAAGGTGACTTGGTTGTGCGGTCTAAAATTCTTTGTTGTTACATTTGTAATCGTATGAACTTTATATTTCTGAATTGCAGAACTATATATTTTTATCAGTACAAGCTGTTTTTCTTTTGTTATTCAATTTGTTGTTATTAACATTTTGAGATGTAATATTTTTTGAAGCCTTTAATTCTAGACTAAAGTTTGTCTTCTTCTGACTATGGTGCCGTCTTATTGGATGAGAATGTAGTTTTACAATTAAAGATTAGGAAAAATTATAAGGTGAAAATGATTTCATCAGTTCCTTTTGTCCCCTTTCAAAGTTAAGAACGCTAAAATTAAGTTAAACTAAAGGTTTTTGCTCAATGTTCATATGAAATGAGAAAAAACAGATATTATGCTTGAGGATGTTGATAAGTTGTGCATGGACTTTAAATTAATTAGAAGTATTTCAAGTTGATGACTATGGTCATAGGTAGTGCATGATAGACATATTATATTGTGCTTTGTCATTAGCTCATTCGTTGCTTAGCTTCTTGGAATGTTACACTTAAAAAAAGTATTTTCAATTTTGGTTTTTGTGTTTGTTAGAGGCTAAAAGGGAGTTTGTTGTTTATATTTTAACATGCTAGAATTTGGTTAGTCTTATGGAAAACTGGAATACAGGGGAAAACACGTGTTGAATACTAGAAGTCTATCTGGGACAAGTTATATAAGTTCCTCTTTGCACCAAGAGAGATGTTGGGGTGGAGAGGGGGGGAATTACAAGCACATGCACCCGGAACAAACAAGAAAGAATCTATACAGAAAGAGAGAAGGATATTTAATACATTTGACAGGAATGTTGCAGCATAGTTATGGATTGTGTGAGGGAAGAAAGCGCACGAACAAACGTTGATGTGAGTCGGGTGCATCATGTACACCACTCTACAGTTGGCATTGTTTGAATTTACCTGCATATTGACCCAAATGACATTTTTGGTGGAGAGGATTGAAGATCCGAAAAAAAAGAACTCAATGTCTTGTTTATTATACTTTGCAGTCTAATAGCTTTCAGCATTGCATACCCATGCACTAAAAGTTGCCTACTTAGCTGAACAGGAACTTAGAGTGGACTTTAAGTCAGTCACAGTGTTTCATGTAGTTATGCATTTCCACCATGACAATCTACTATATTCTAGTACCATCACCTTGGATTAGACATTTTTTATGTACTTTTTTTTTTTTTTTAAATTCAATTAAAATTGAATTAAATAGTGATCTTTCTAATGTTACTTTCATAGACCTGTGATTGTTATCAGTTGGGATTTTTCCATAATTAAGTAATAAAGTTATCTTTTTAGTTCAGCATTGCCTTGTGATTAGGGACTTTCTTTTCCATCATGCATGCGGTTTCTCTGGATGCTGCTTGTACTCGGAATATCCAAACTTTTTGTAGCAAACTAGTGATTGCTCGATTAATTTATGCATATTTCCAACTCCATCTTCATAAAACACCAATGCAAAGTTCATGTTTGTCTGCAACATCAATCTTTTGCGTTGGACGAGGTGGCGGTTGTCTCTAACTGCCTACAGATACCAACAGGACGAGTATATGCTAATAACCTTTACTATGATCTTCACAACAGACTAAGTAATGTTGTGTTATTTTCCCTTCACTGTTTCTACTTCAGAGTCAATGCAGAAACTAGCTATCTTGTTTTCTCATAAACTTTTTGCGTGCTAAAGCTTGTAAGAATTAATGGTTTTTCATTCAAAAAATTGCCAGTTTAACACTAGAAAATGTTATTTACGGTTTTCCCTTTACTATTATATCTTAGAGCCATTGCTTGTTAAAGTTAGTATCAAATATTTACTACTTTTTTCTTGGTATAAATTGAATTTGCAGTAGCAGCAGTTTTCTTGGTTTTATGAACCTTCTATTGCTTTAATTCTGATTTCAAGCTTGTCTGAAAAATGAGATCTTTTGATCTCAAATAGGTTAATGCTTACCCGCGTGGAAAGATCTTTTGATCTCAAATAGGATCCACAGCTTTTCAATAATAAATTTTATCAATTTTTATCAAAGCGTGGAAAGATCTTTTGATCTCAAATAGGATCCACAGCTTTTCAATAATAAATTTTATAAATTTTTATCAAAACTGACTAAGAATTTGATTTTTATATAAATCAAATTGGGGGCATAGGGAGTGAGATAATACGATGAATAGTGTGTGGTTTAAAAAAAAACATGTACTAAGCATTAAAAGTTAAGAAATAGTCGAAGTTTGAACTTCATTCTCAAAAATTTATTTTTTTCCAACTTATTTTCAACTACATTTTTCTAAAAAAATAATTTTACATGTAAATTTAAAACTTTTCTCTATTTTTTAATTATACATTCCCTAAAAAAAAAAAATCACTATTACAAAAATTTATTATCCCAAAAAATAAGACCTGAACAAGTGCTTAATGACTAATACGACATTCTAATTCCTAGAAAGTCACATGGTTAAAATGAGAAGAAGTTAAGCTTTGATGACACGTGGTCATACAACACCATACAATACAAATACTATATGTTGGTTATATTTAATTAAAAATAACACATTTGCTCTTTAAGCTAACGTTTATGATGTAATGAGTGATACATGCTTATAAAAAACTAGTTACAAAAAAATTCTCTCTCGTCAGAAGGAAAAAAAAAATATATATATATATATATACACACACACACACAAACACAGGCCCTTCAGTAGACTGACGTAGTGGCGGACCCAACACCCAGTCAGGGGGGTGGGGGGGGGCGACTGCGCATGCTGGGCTCCGCCGAAGCAATTTTTGGAAAGAAGATTGCCGCACTGGACCACTGGTTCGTCTTCTCCGACGCTGGTTGGTTTCTTCCTTTACTAATAAGTTTGGGTCGTTGCTGCCAGACCAGCCCATCACTCTTTTTCTTTCTATTTTTTTTTAGTGGGTTGGATGGTTAGGTCATTTTTTTTAGGCCCAATAGTTAATTATATAGGCCCTTTTCTTTTCTTTTTTTATTGGGTTGGGCCTTACTTTTTATTTTTAGCCCTGATAAATGCATCATATGAAAACAATTTTTATCCTTTCTTCGAGGGTCTATAGGAACTCATATTACATGAATGGACATTCACATAATTCCGTTCACCGTATAAGGAAATGGGGAAGTGAAAACTGTACATTAATAATTAAATTCGATATAAAGGAAATTTTGGCAAACTGAAAACTGGAAATTCCTTAAAATATTCGAACTTGAAGGATTCTGTAGTAAAAGAAACATAATTGATCTCATATCACAAGCTTGGCTGGAAGAGTACATAATCTTGAAGAGATTTTGACTGGAAACCTGAACATTCAAGTGCTATGGAATGGGAGAAGCAACAATATCATAACAAGCTCTTTGCAAAATTTTTGTTTTTGCTAGAATATGATTTCAGAAAGTGATTTGATTTGAGTTTATTTCATAAGATGAATGATTAAACAAGCACCGCATTCAGTCGGGATTAATAAAACTACAAAAATCTGCATGTAAGTAGTAAAAATTCAAACTTTGCAAGCTAGAAAGGACATTATTGGATTGCATAAGCAAGAAGAATCAGTCTTCATGTGGCAAATATCCCAACCCAGCAAATATCAATTGGTCTCATACTCTCATAACTGTGGCAAATATCCCAGCCTCATACTCTCAAAACTGTGGCAAATATCCCAGCCCAACAAATATCAATTGGTCTCATACTCTCATAACTCATTTCCTCTTCACTCTTCAACCTTCAATAGTGAGATGACTCACGACGCTGCAGTGTCGTCATTGCCGTGTTCCGCCACAGCGCCCTGCCATCTTCTCCACGGTTCCAGCACCGACCTCCGTTTTCTTCGTCGAGAGGCCCGTTCGCCCGTGAGTCGTGATCGGTAAGTGTTTTTTTTTTTTTGTTCTGCCCATCGTTTTTTTTTTTTTTTATCTGTTTATGATTTTTGAAATCATGATTTTGTGATAGTTTTCAATTTGTTTGAAATATGATTTATGTGGTGGTGGAACTGGGGGAATTGGATTTGGAATTGGAATTGGAATTGGGGTTTAGGGTTTGGAATTGGGGAAAATAAAATTGGATTTGGAATTGAATTTGGAATTGGANTTATCTGTTTATGATTTTTGAAATCATGATTTTGTGATAGTTTTCAATTTGTTTGAAATATGATTTATGTGGTGGTGGAACTGGGGGAATTGGATTTGGAATTGGAATTGGAATTGGGGTTTAGGGTTTGGAATTGGGGAAAATAAAATTGGATTTGGAATTGAATTTGGAATTGGATTTGGATTTAAGATTTAGGATTTGGAATTGGGAGAATTGAAAATTTGGATTTGACAATGAGGCAATATTGCAACGTTTTCAAAACATGAGATCTCATAGAATACAGTTACAGAGTATGTTGTATTGCGTATTTCTTTTGTATTTTGGGTTGTATTGAATTACGTTTTCATGTATGTGTGTGTGTGTGTGTGTGTATTCACGTTTTAGTTTGTTTACATATATATTGAACAATTTTTAATATTATATAATTAAATATTAATAAATGACATCGTCTTTACGATCGTTGATTGTCGACGTTGACTGGTCAATGTTCGCCCGGGCTAGACTTGGATGATGGGTCCGTCACTGGACTGATGTGGCGTTTCATTTTATTAAA
>CAIGRR010512821.1:0-11908 GCA_903798365.1 Fraxinus sp. 1973-6204
TCGATAAATGATGTTGACACAGACTTAACAAGGTTGACCTTTTAAGATGGAATCCTAAATCTTAACACGATGTAATTAAAACAACTTTTGATAATGAAATGAATTGAAATTTCCTCCCCCGTCTCTCTGTTCTCTCCCTCTCCTCTCTCTTGCCCCTCCTTTCTCTTCTTCTCTCCATTTCCCCTTCTCCTACAGTTCTCCTATTGCATCCGGCATCAAATTTATATTTCCAACTATATTAATTGCATCTTCTTAATTTGTGTGAAAATGGAAGCAAGTCTATCTTTATGGGATGGAGGGGGTATTATGTTTATTAAACTGTGTTTATGTATTTGACAATCTGATCTGTTTTGTTATTCTAAATGTTTAATGACATGGATCAGCTGATGTTTAACTTGAATTGCAGATAAAACCTCTCGTGGGTCCAACAAAAGATATAATGAGTGTTCATATATCAACATACCAATGGCACGAATTTTTCCCCCGAGGTAGTAAGCATGACTGTTTGAAGCTGTACTACTCAAAAATTACACACAAGTTATTGGCATTGATATTGGTTTTCATGACATCGTGTGATTTACAGCTAAAAGCAATATTGGTGTTGTGATTGCACTCTGGGCGCCAGTTATTCTTGTATGGATTATGCAATATCTACAATAAAATTTCTCGCGTCTTTCATTTTAGAGGAAGCTTTTGTTGACAAGCCCTTTTGGTTAGGTCTCAACTCACCTTTAAATCTACTGTGCCTTTTCAGGTCTATTTCATGGATTCCCAGATCTGGTATGCTATATTCTCAACTTTATTTGGAGGTATATATGGCGCGTTTCGTCGCCTAGGAGAGGTCAGTGGTTCCTATTTGTTTTTTCTTGATCTTGGTGATCCGCTTCATTTATTATATAGCTTGAGTGGTTGTGAATCTTTTAATTTTGCTTGAAGTAGTTGGTAGGAAGCCAGTACTGTGACTTGGCTTTGAGTAGTAGTCGAGTGAGATAAAAATTAGGCTCTTGTTTGGTAAAACTTTGTCAAACTTAATTTTGAACTATACATTTCAATGGATCTACAAGTACTATTCACTTTTTAACCACACATTTCATGGACCTACCAGCTTACATTCTCCAAAAGTTTTGTCAGACTGGCTTTAAAAGTTGAATTAGGAAGCATACTTGGAGCATAAGTATTTTTGCATTTACTATCTTCAAAGAGGATGAACATTGGACATTAATTAGAAACCTCTCCGACACTGAGGAGAAGGTTATATTGTTTATAAATAGCAAGGGTATTCTTGAAATGTTTTTAGAACTTGCTTGAATTTCAGTGAGCTGAGCATTTTTTTATCATTTTTGTAGTTTTACCTGGCAAATGTGTCCATTATTTGTTTTATAACAAGCATTTGATAGTGACTGAATAGATGCCATACAGGGAATTGTTATTAGATAACTTTTTTATTTTATTACTGAAGAGTACTGATATATCTTTGTTGGGTCTAACTTTGCGTTAATTTCAGATTCGAACTTTAGGAATGCTTAGATCCCGATTTCAATCATTACCTGGTGCTTTTAATGCCTGTTTAATCCCTAAGGAGCAAAGTGAGCCACCAAAAAAGAAAGGAATCAAGGCCACCTTTTCACGCAAGTTTGAATCGGTAGTTTATTTATTAAATCCAACTTATTATACTATAAGAAATATATTAAATAAGATGAAAATGCATGTTACTCTTGGAACTTGATTTTTTTGTGTGAATGTTATTGGTGCAGATCCCATCTAGTAAGGATAAAGAAGCGGCAAGATTTGCTCAGTTGTGGAACAAAATAATTACAAGTTTCCGAGAGGAGGATCTTATTAGCAATAGGTAATTGTCACTTTTGAGTATTTGAAATCAGTTTCTGTGGATTCCTCTGTTTTGCTTATTTCTCTTACATTGCCATGCATGAATGTTTAGGGAAATGGATCTATTGCTTGTTCCGTATTGGGCTGATCGTGACTTGGAGCTAATTCAGTGGCCTCCATTTTTGCTTGCTAGCAAGGTTTTCATTTTACATTTTAAGTCATACCTATCCCCGTGTTTCAAGAGATTTTGGTTAATTCCATTTATCTGTTGCTCATGCCCCAAGCCTTTATCCATTTTTATTATGCTCTATATTTTTGAAAAAAATTGCAAGAAATTTAGAGATATGAGGATGACAAAATATTAATTCCCTTGGCTGCCAAGATTGTCAGGAAGAAAGGTTTAGACTTTATAACGGGAAGGGAGCATCGTTGAGGACTATTTAAAAGGATAATATTTTGAAATTGTACAATTGTTTGAAATAAAAACTCCTCAGTGAACTTGCTTATTATTTGATACATAAATCTGGTTTTTCTTCATTTGAATCTTTTCCGTGAACTACACCGATTAAGACAAAAGAGATGGGATTTTATTGTGCTATTTCTATTAACTACTGAATGATTGGAATGTCACTTACCTTCAATGGAACATAGTCAACATTTGAGTTGATGAGTGTAACTCGTGCTGTATGTGATCTTCCAACACACAGATCCCAATTGCAGTGGATATGGCTAAAGACAGTAATGGAAAGGACAGTGAACTGAAAAAGCGGATCAAGTCCGATGATTACATGTATTCTGCTGTTTGCGAGTGCTATGCTTCATTTAGGAACATCATTATATTTTTAGTTCATGGCAAACAAGAGAAGGAGTAAGTTTTGTTACTGTTTGCAAATGAGCACTTCCCTTGTTTGATGGTAACACATGCATATATCTCTTTCTTTAATCACAGCGTTATTGAATACATTTTCTCCGAGGTTGACAAGCATATTGAGGCAGATAATCTATTGACGGAATACAAACTGAGTGCTCTTCCCAATCTGTATGAAAAATTTGTTGATCTTATAAAATACTTGGTAGGTCTTTTTTCTGCAGCACAGAAAATTGCTGTTTACTTTTGCATCTTTTTTAAACCGTAACATATTGCTCTTGTTGAGCTGGTGATATAAAGATTCCATAATGAAAAGGCTATTTTTGCAGATGAGCAATAAGCAGGAGGACAGAGATCAAGTTGTCATTCTCTTCCAGGACATGCTGGAAGTCGTGACACAGGATATAATGATGGAGGATCATGTATCTAAGTAATATGTTCTTCATCATCCAACGTCGAGTCGACTTTTGAGTTCTGAATGACTATTCTTATTTCAATGATTTTTATGTGAATAGCCTGTTAGATTCAATCCATGGGAGCTCAGGACATGCAGGGATGATCCCTCTTGATCAACAATATCAGTTATTTGCATCTGCTGGAGCCATCAAATTTCCAACTCCTGAATCGGAAGCTTGGAAAGAGAAGGTAAATAAGAAAATTGAAAGTGTTTCTTTGACTAAATATTTCAACGTTCTCTGTATACCAGTTGAAGTTTATGATCATTTCCTTCAACAGATAAAAAGGTTGTATTTTTTGCTGACGGTAAAGGAATCCGCCATGGATGTGCCATCCAACTTAGAAGCTAGAAGGCGAATCTCTTTCTTCTCCAATTCCTTGTTTATGGACATGCCTTCAGCTCCTAAAGTCCGCAATATGCTTTCTTTTTCGTAAGTTCTATTGAGTTCTTTAGCAGAGTCCCATGCTTTTCTCTCTATTTGTATGTGGAAAGAGTAGCTACGTCAGAATGCAAACTGATAATTTTTTTAAACAACGTATTAGTAAATTCAAGCACGATCATTCGAATCATTACATTTCTGATCAATGATACATATTGTGAGGCTATTGTGTTCCACTCTTAATTATGCCAATTTTAAGAAGTTTCGAAAATGGATAAATCATAAAATTGTGAAGACAATTAACTTTACAAGCTTATCGATACTCTAACTGCTTGAGCTTTTAGATGAGGCGGTTCACCAAAAATATTCAACTTGAGCCCAATTGGCAATGAGCTCTGAGGTAACTCAAGGTGTATACTATGTTTGGAGGTACCGTAATGCCTTGGAAATATAGTAAAGGTAACAACTAAAGAATTTTGATGAAGTTGAGATGATGATAATTGGACATACAAATCTAGCTAAAATTGGGTTTGAAGACTTGAGCCATAGGGAGTAATATTATAATAGCCATATTGACTTCAAAATTTGAAACTGAGCCATATTATGGTAACCTTATCTGGTTTTTCTCCTCAAATTTATTCATGGATTTTGGAACACAATTTCTACATTTTTTCCTTGCTATATGGCCCTTTTGAGCTCCATTCTTCAAAACTCATTTTCCTCGAACTCATTTTCAACCACATATGCTCGCAATAAAATAACTTTGCACATAAACCCTAAACTTTTTTTTACATTTTAATAACACATTCTCCAAAAAAATCACTTTTTATCTATTTTCAAAAAATGGGGAGCAATCTGGGGCATGATATAGTAATAGATTTTTGCAATGCTCTAATAGTAGGTTACTAAAACATTGTTGCTGGTACTGCTCGTGTGCTCCCATAAATGCATCAATTTGAAGGGATTATATGTTGTCTTTTTTTTTTTCTTTAAATATGGCCTGAAAGAATTCGTATTTTGCAGTGTTTTGACTCCATACTACACAGAGGACGTCCTCTTCTCGTTGCCTGAGCTGGAAGTGCCAAATGAAGATGGGGTCTCCATCCAATTTTACTTGCAGAAAATTTTCCCAGGTTTGTTTTTCTGATGTTGTCATGTATTACATAATTTTTCTCAATTTCTACCAGTCTTACTGATGAAAATACAGATGAATGGAACAATTTTCTTGAGCGTGTCAAGTGTAACAGTGAAGAAGAGCTTAGGGAATCTGATGATTTAGAAGAACAACTATGCCTCTGGGCTTCATACAGGGGTCAGACATTGACCAGAACTGGTATTGAACAATACTTTTCTCCATCCCATAGGCAGTTACGTGTAACATGATTCAATATATTTCTTGGCAATATTTTTTGTTTTCTTTTTTTGTTTCCTTTTGCATTCATGAGATTTTGGGAGGTGTGGTAAGGGGGACTGTGATTCCTGAGAATGAAGTAGGGGTGGCAATATGGATTTTCTCATTTTCTTATCGTGTTAGAGGAGCCCACGAAATAGATTGACTGTTCTTGGCACAAATAGTATCCATTATTATACTGGGTAACATTGCACAATCAGACAACCACATATCTTCCTTCCCATTCCTAACCTTAATGACCAGTTAAGCAACTTTATCATTTTGGGGTAAACAATGTGGATCAAGTTAGCATATCTAAACATTCTGTTAATACGAATAAAAACTTGTTCACATCTAGGGGGTAACTTATGATCCAAAAAGGACATGGTCTGCAATTTTCGTGCAAGAAAAGGCTTCACCTATTTTAACATGAAACTAATATGACAGGCCAAACATATTCACATTAATGCTTTCTGTTGAGTTAATGGGTCGTATTGGAAACTCTATCCTGTATTGAGATGTGTTCTAGTTTTAATAAGATTGTTAACTTTGCAATGTTTATATTTTATGGCCTTTTCTGATTTATGACAGTGAGGGGCATGATGTATTACCGCAAAGCTCTTGAACTTCAAGCCTTCCTTGATATGGCCAAGGATGATGGTAACGCTCTCTTGCACGCTGGCATCTATGAATATGTGCAGACTTTTTGCAATGCTAGCGTTTCAGGCATCTTGTACAAAAATGTGTGATGCTAACCATTATAGTTTGTTTTTTGAACAGATTTAATGGAAGGATATAAGGCCATCGAGTTGAATGAGGATCAGATGAAGGGAGAGAGGTCTCTGTGGGCACAATGTCAAGCAGTGGCCGATATGAAGTTCACATATGTAGTTTCGTGCCAGTTATATGGGATTCAGAAACGATCTGGCGATTCTCGTGCCCAAGATATATTGAGACTTATGGCAACGTAAGAACCTAACAATGATCGTGCTGTCGTCTAAATGCTGTTATAACCTATTAATGGATTTCCTTTTAACAGATATCCATCTCTTCGAGTATCTTACATTGATGAAGTTGAAGAACCAAGCAAAGACAGGTCCAAGAAAGTTAATGATAAGGCGTACTATTCCACCCTTGTGAAGGCTGCTTTGCCAAAGTCAAAATCTTCAGAGTCAGGACAGAGTCTAGACGAGGTAAAAGAGATATAAAATAGATGTCAATTCTCAAAGGTGAAAGAGGTAAGTTACTCGGAACAATAATGATCTCTATACTGTGGTAAAGGCACAGCAGTTCAGACAATGAATTGAAGAAAAGATAGCAAATCATCGAGGAGACATAAATACACTGTCTTTGTTTTGATTTCGTTGTCTACAACAGATTTTGATTAGTCTGTTATAGCTGTTGTGCTATTGGATCTTTCTATAGGCACCACTACCATGTATAGCAATATTTATATATTTGTACGCGTTGAAGATTTACCATAAGTTTTGCTTCAGTTTTTCAATTAATTTTGTGGAATCCCAATTGTAGGTTATCTATCATATAAAACTTCCTGGACCTGCTATCTTGGGTGAGGGCAAGCCTGAAAACCAGAATCATGCCATTATCTTCACCCGTGGAGAAGGCTTGCAAACAATAGATATGAATCAGGTGGTGTTGTCAAACTGATNAGAATCATGCCATTATCTTCACCCGTGGAGAAGGCTTGCAAACAATAGATATGAATCAGGTGGTGTTGTCAAACTGATTTGACTTTGAAACCTCTCTTTCTGGGTTCTGACATGAAATATCCATCTGTAGGATAACTACATGGAAGAAGCTTTGAAAATGAGAAACTTGCTTGAAGAATTTCTTAAAAAGCATGATGGCGTGACATACCCATCGATACTTGGACTGAGGGAACATATATTTACTGGAAGGTATTCACTTTGTGATATATTGCATGTCCCGGCTCAAATTGTATACACCAGTTCATACCCTTGCTATCTGATGCAGTGTTTCATCTCTTGCTTGGTTTATGTCAAATCAAGAGACAAGTTTTGTCACCATTGGTCAGAGACTATTGGCCAATCCTCTGAAGTAAGACTTCTTTTTCCTACCAATTTTGCTGAAAGTTATTCCAGTATGGATTGCCTTAATTTATAGAATATTACATAGATATACAAGGAAAAAATAAATTAGATGTACAATCGAAATAAATTCCTGAATCTATGCGAGTTATACATGGAAACTATAGCTGTAAATAAACCTCTAATATTTCCACCAACTCCCCTTCCCTCAAATTTGTGTGCATCATGTGTCTCAATGCAGATGCTAGAGATATATTTTCCACTATGCCTTTGTCTGTACTGCAGTTTCCTGTTAGTTTTGGTTGCAATATTATGATATTATGTCATGCACAGAGTCTTCTAGTATAGTGTCTCTGATTGGATTAATGACTGGACTAAGCTGCCTCTTAATTTACGTCTTAATCGTGGATGTGAACTTCTTTAGGCTTGTGGAGGACAGTCTCGAACCATGTCATTTGGCATCTCCGTATTTTACTATAACTGGTCAAAGTTGAACATGCATTGCACGTTATTCTGAAATTCTTTACAAGTAATGTAAAAGTAATATTTGATACCAATTTGTTGGGATGATTTGATGCGTTTCAAACGAATTTAAGAAAATGAAATTTAGGATAGAAATTTAAGAAAATAAAATTGTACTCTCAAAACTCAACTTTTATGATTCAAATTTTTTTTTATGATAAAATACCACAAATGAGCAACCTTTTTATGCTACATTTGGTATATAAGAATTAATTGTTAATACATGAATTTAAACACCCATTAAAATTCCTAAATAGAAATAAAATCATTTATAATAATTCTAGATTCACGTAGATCAAGATTTATTTAGTCTAGATTAATGTAAATGTTAATTAATTGAGAATTACTGAATTAGTAACACGAAATTCATAAATGATAAGGATTTTGTAGTATTTATTGCATATTGAAAAACGAAAAGTAAGGTATTATTGAAATAATTGAATTATAGTAGGTTTAAAATCGTCAAAAAAATGATTCTCACTTGATGTGATATTTTAATATATTATAGATTAGGTGCTATCTCCACTTGTTGGCATATATTCTTATTTTAATTTGTCTATTCTTGTATCGCCACCTGTCCATATAAATTTTGTACGATGATTTTCTAGATGTCATATTTCTTGAAGCTTTCACTACTTGGACTTTGTAATTGTACTGCAATATAAATTTATTTCTCGAGCAAAATTATTACATCCAAAAATTTACTGTTCTGCCAGGGTTGTGCCCAAAATTGCTTTCCAGATGAATTTGTTTTGAATATTTTGCAGTTATCCTTGATTTCATTTTCTGGAGGTGATAAAATTATATATGATGCTTTCCTGATAGATCAAGGAATGAATAAAGTGAAATTGAGTTCTTTCTGCTAAATAAATTTTGCACAAGCACTTGCAAGTTTTCCTCATGGTATATATATCAAGCGTAATGTTGCTATGGTTGATTATAATCATAATTTTATGTCCTCGTGAATCAAGATGATCGGGCTCACATTGTAGCATCTGAAGTTTAAGTAAGTCCGTTCCACATATAGGTTGAGATGAACTTCTGCTTCATTTCTAGATTTATCCTTGTTTTTGGGCATGGGCATGGGCATGGGCATTTGCTAAAGCTGCGCTATTTTTTTTTTTTGATATACGACCTTCATTTCTCAATGGAGTAAACTTCCATTAATTTACATTCTCTTTGCTCATACAGGGTTCGGTTTCACTATGGTCATCCGGATGTTTTTGATAGACTATTCCACCTTACAAGAGGTGGGGTCAGTAAAGCCTCCAAGGTTATCAACCTCAGCGAAGACATATTTGCCGGTATGCTCATTCTGTGGTTATATTTCAACTTTTATAATTTTTCTGCGTGAATGAGAACAGTTTGAATGCTAGTCTCTAATGTAACTTCAAATGCAGGCTTTAATTCTACACTTCGTGAAGGCAATGTAACCCATCATGAATATATACAAGTTGGCAAAGGGAGGGATGTTGGTCTTAATCAGATTTCTTTATTTGAGGCAAAAATAGCCAATGGCAATGGAGAACAGACATTGAGTCGTGATTTATATCGACTAGGGCATCGTTTTGATTTCTTCCGAATGTTGTCGTGCTATTTCACGACGACTGGTTTCTACTTCAGTACCTTGGTATTTGATCGCGATCTCACTCTTATAGTTGAATTCTGATTTCGTATGGTATTTTCATCTCACGTGTTTCTTGTGGCAGATTACTGTGCTCACTGTGTATGTATTTCTTTATGGACGCCTTTATCTTGTCCTTAGTGGTCTTGAAGAAGGGTTAAGTAACCAACCAGCAATTCGAGACAATAAGCCTCTCCAAGTTGCTCTTGCTTCTCAGTCTTTTGTACAAATTGGATTTTTGATGGCCCTCCCCATGATGATGGAAATAGGCTTGGAAAAGGGTTTTCGGACAGCATTGAGTGAATTCATACTGATGCAGTTACAATTGGCACCAGTGTTTTTCACTTTTTCTCTTGGAACAAAGACCCATTATTATGGTAGGACATTACTTCATGGTGGTGCAAAATATAGGCCGACTGGTCGTGGATTTGTGGTGTTTCATGCCAAATTTGCTGATAATTATCGCCTCTACTCTCGTAGCCATTTTGTCAAGGGGCTTGAATTGATGATACTGCTTCTTGTTTATCAAATTTTTGGTCAGACCTATAGAGGTGCTGTTGCATATATCTTAATCACTGTATCAATGTGGTTTATGGTTGGCACCTGGCTTTTCGCTCCCTTTCTCTTCAATCCTTCTGGTTTTGAGTGGCAAAAGATAGTTGACGATTGGACTGATTGGAACAAGTGGATAGGCAACAGAGGAGGTATTGGCGTCCCTTCAGAAAAAAGTTGGGAATCATGGTGGGAAGAAGAACAAGACCATCTACGTCATTGTGGGGCACGTGGTATCATTACTGAAATAATATTAGCACTTCGATTTTTCATTTATCAGTATGGGCTTGTTTATCACTTAAACATCACAAAGAATACCAAAAGCTTTCTGGTATGCTGTGGCTTGTATTTCCTTCATCTTCTTGAATTTATCCTCTTTAAATTATGTTATATTCGATTCATCTATGCCTGTTGATAAATACCTGCATGGTTTCCAGGTATATGGAATATCGTGGCTGGTGATTGTGCTAGTTCTTTTTGTCATGAAGGTGAGGATGATTCTTCCCTATTCATTAATCATTTTTTAATATAGATTGATCAATAGAACTTCATTTCCCCCTTAACCATAAGTAGATAGATAAGGTAATAATTTGTGTTGGTAATTGAAACTTTTCAGCAATTGATCCGATTATGCATCTCTCTTCGAATTGTTAATAACTGAGTTTGAGTAAAATTTCAAAATGAGTTCCTTTCATCTATTTTCTCAGAATGTCTGTCGGCAGGTTCTTGAGAAATTTTTAAGTTTTTCTCATCGTTCTCCTTTTATATTTGAAGAATGTGTGGATTGTATAAAAATGTATCCATTTCAGGATACATTTTGTTAGAGCAAGTACTATGGTAGCTCAGTTATGATTCTGTTTTTTCCTCCTGATATTTTACTACCTTAAGCTTTTCTTGCGTTTTTCTAACATGTGGTACTCAAATTCATGATTTTATAACTTTTTTATAATTTCTACCCCAGACAATTTCAGTTGGACGAAGGAAATTCAGTGCAAATTTTCAACTTGTTTTCCGGCTTATCAAGGGTCTGATCTTTGTCACTTTTGTCTCTATCCTGGCTATTTTGATTGCACTCCCTCACATGACACCGCAGGACATTGTTGTTTGCATACTTGCCTTCATGCCGACTGGTTGGGGTTTACTTCTGGTGAGTGATGTTTTTATCCCCCCCTTGCACTTTGTAGATATTTAAGTTAATTGGACGAAATCTCCTCCCACTTCAAACATTATATTCTTAACATTTGAGAATTACACCACTAGTTCCAAGATGCCATGATTGCTCCATAAATCGATTTCTTAGTGCTTACCGAATAGGAGATATCTGAACATAGTCCCAACTGTAAATGCAATGATTCTTTCTATTTATGGAAGGAAAATCGCATTTTAGTTAAGTTCATTTTCCGTGATTCCTGATTGTCTGCTCCTGATTCCTTCCAGATTGCCCAAGCATGTAAGCCTATTGTTCGAAGAGCTGGATTCTGGGGATCTGTACGAACATTAGCTCGTGGCTATGAAATTTTGATGGGTTTGCTTCTATTCACGCCTGTTGCTTTTCTTGCATGGTTTCCTTTCGTTTCAGAATTCCAAACTCGAATGTTGTTCAACCAAGCATTCAGTAGAGGTCTTCAGATTTCCCGTATTCTTGGTGGACATAGGAAAGACAGATCCTCCCGACACAAGGAGTAGTAGGGCATTGGGGGCTGAAATGCCTATTCAGTTATTGGCAAACCACAAGTATTATGGTGATCATATTTATTGATCTTGTAAGATGCTGTAATTATGAAGATGATGCAGGGGTCATTTTTGGGCCAGTGTAGATTTAATTTCATACAGCTGTAAATCGACTTTAAAAAACTAATTATAAACCATTCACTAATGGAAATTGCATTCAGTTCAAGTGTCTTGGTGCAAATATTATAGCAATTGCTTCATATTGAATGGTTGAGATAAGCTATGCGCTAACTTGTTCATATTGGAAAATATTTTCTGGGCTTTTTTGCCACACTTTATAGTTGTGTTGAATTATGTTGTTTAAAAGCTTCAACTATTAGAAGAGGGGTCATGTTTATTTATTGAATTATGTTGTTTAAAAGCTTCAACTATTAGAAGAGGGGTCATGTTTATTTATTTAAATTTAGTTTTTGACGAAGTTGTGGGCTAACATGTATGTAAAAATAATCGTACGCAGCGCATGAGTCTATTTTCGGCATCATATCCATA
>CAIGRR010512976.1:0-10934 GCA_903798365.1 Fraxinus sp. 1973-6204
TCCATATTATTCTTGAGATTCGACAGCCTAAGTTTTGGAAAAACATCAAGGTTCATGAATCCAAAACACCTAACTTCCTTAACACTTCGAGGAATGTACTTTCTCAATTGGACTTCAGAAGTTTCTGGAGGTTGAGAGAGGTTGGACTACAAGTGCACGAAGAAGAACATGACTATGTGATTCCTGGGTATCCACTTGGAAGAGACATATGCAGAAGATTGTAAGTTTGAAATTTATATCAGATCTTGGAAGCTATAGGAGGTAGATCGGGAAATCTAGCAAGTTGGTTATATAGTATCTACGGTAGCAGATCATGAGTCTGGAGGAGCAGCAGATCTTGGAGATTACATGAATTACAACAGTGGGAACTAGTAAAATTTGCTAGGCTAGAAATAGACTGTAATCCATATTGTCTATAGTGGAGGTAACTGATTTGGTCCCGAAATTTTTACACAGTTGGGTTTCTCCATCATCATATAGGTGTTCATTATTTATTGCTTTCCAAATTACAAACTGTGGTATTGAAATATAGGATAATTGATTTGTATGCTTAATCATCTAGAAATTATTAAAAACTGACTTGTTACTTTTAATAGAATAATTCTGCACGTAAGATCAAACGTAATTAGTAAACTACGTATTTTCAATTGGTATCAGCGCCTAATTTTGATTTCTGACCTTAATTTGTCTATATGGTTAGTTCATTATTTGTTCCGCCCTATTTTGATGGCAATAATTATGCCTATTGGAATGTTAGAATGAGAGCTTTCCTAAAACTATAGATGAGCGAATTTGGTTAAGTGTGGTTAATGGTTGGACTGCCACTAGTTCTACTGTTAATTGTAAAGTTATTCTCACTCCCATTGCTAATTGGAGTAGAACAAATTTAGATGAGTGTAACTAGAATAGAAAAGTCTTACATGCTTTATTTATGGTTGTATTCCTGGAAGAGTTTAGGAGAGTATCTATGTGTGAGGTTACTAAAGAGGTTTGAGATATTCTACAGACCACACATGAGGGAATTCAAGCTGTTAAAAACTCTAAGTTGCAGATGTTGACCACTAGGTTTGAAGAGATTAGGATGAAAAAGGATGAGACTTTTGATGAATTCTAAACGAGCTTAACCGACATAGTGAACTCTAGCTTCAACCTTGGAGAGAAGATTTACGAGTCTAAGATAGTGCGTAAATTTTTTAGATCCTTACCCGAGCGTTTTAGGCCAAAAATCACGGCGATTGAAGAAAGTAAGAAAATAGATTTCATTAAGGTAGAGGAGTTAGTTGGATCCCTTCAAACGTATGAGCTGACATTAGATAAACCTGTTAAAGATAAATTTCTTGTCATGAAATTCGTGAGAAACATCCGGATCGAATCGTCTGATTTTGATTCATCAGATGATGGAGAATTAGCTTACGTGGCTAAAAAATTCCAAAAAATGTTTAGGAAGAAAAATAACCCTCAAGAGAGACACTAAGGTAGCCTGAGTGAATCTAGGAGAAAATCTAAATCTGTGAGGTGCCATAATTGTCGAGGTTTTGGCCAAGTTAGGAGTGAGTGCCCTAGCAGTAGAAGGAATTCAGATAAGGCTATGAATGCTACTCTCACTGATGACGAGTCTAACTCAGACAATCAGAGTGAGAAATCCACTCGGGAGGAATGTGGAAAATATATTGTCTTTACTACAAGAATTAAAAATGGATATGACTAGGGGAGTGAAAGAGAAGATGACTTAGATAATGATGAGGATTCTAATGAAGAGTATATGAGTGTGGAAGATATCTAAAAAGTTTATGATAAAATGTATGAGGTGTGTCTTAAGATTCTTACTAAAAACAAAGCCTTGAGTATGAAGAATAATGAACTTGAATGGGAAAATGAGAAGCTAGTAGCGCACATTAAGGAGCCTACCTCGATCGTTAGTGAACTGAGATCTATGAATGAAACTTTAGAGACTCAGGTTAAGAACCTCACTAGTGAGCTTGAGAAGTCCTCCGCGAGAGTTAGTAAGTTGATCACTAAGAAAGAGANGTTAAGAACCTCACTAGTGAGCTTGAGAAGTCCTCCGCGAGAGTTAGTAAGTTGATCACTAAGAAAGAGACCTTAGAAGTTTAGGTTAAGAACCTTTTGAGCGATCTAGAATACTATAAGTCTCAACTGCTTACCTTCTCCAGTGGTTCTGAAAAGTTAGATAACATTTTAGGAATGGGCAAGCAGGTTGGAAATAAGGAGGTCTAGATTTTAAGAAAGACGTTGCCAGTACTTCTATGACCATATTTGTCCTTGCCACTATCCAGCCCAAACATATGCCTAACCCTGACCTTAAGAGTAAGGGGTATGTAGGACAAAAGCCTACTAGACAGCGTAGGGCCCGTTAACCAAGCAATTGATACAACGATCATATACCATTGGTCCTAGGTTTATCCCTACATGTTTTCACTGCGGTGAGTTAGGACATATAAAGCCTAGATGTCATCATTTCCTGAATAGAAATAGAAATAGAAATTGGAACTTGAATACAAATAAGAATCACGAGTTTGTTTGTCAGATTGACTTTCTTACTAATCAACCGAGTCAATTGACGAAGTTAATGGCACAGATGAATAGGAATAGTCATGTCACTAGGCAAGTTTGGGTGAAGAAAAATTATCTGAAATTTTTTGAAATAGATCACGGTACTCTTAAAGGTAAGAGTATTTGCATACCTAACTGATTATGTATTTTTGATATATGCTCATGCTTTATCTGTATGTGATATTGATTTATACAAGCATCACATCTTTTTATTTGTTTTCTAGGTAGAAATCACATGCATTTTTTTTATTATTTTTTGGGTATTTGAATTTTTTTTGTTTTGTTTTGTTTACTTGATGCATTCATGTTTTGAACGAAAAATAAACAATTTTTTTTTTTTTTTGTATTGTTATGCCTTAAAATTGTTTTTAAAAAAATTCTATGCAGGAAATTATTTTACAGCATGATATACAATACACTTGATTTTGTTGATGGTAATTAAGCATGAGTTTATTTAGTGAGCTGTAATACAATTTCCATTGCTAACTTATGATACTTTTGGAGTATTTAGTATAGGTCTCTTCATATACCATCTGCATTGCACACACTATGAACTTGATAGTGGGACTCTATTGCGTGTGTGAGATTTGGGATGGCAATCACATGTTAGTAGGGTGACTTTGAACATGAATTGACCAACTTATTTAGACCTAAGATCAAGATTATCCCTGTAATAATAAATAAATATATGAAAGAAAAAAGGAGCTCAATATCTTATGATACTTTTTGAAGCATACTTGACTTGAGTAATTAAGCATGCGGGATTTCTCATAACCTGGTCCCTATGATCAACTGACTTGGGTTAATCGGCCTAAAGCTCGTTACAAGAGTCATGTTAGTCTCTTAATGAAAAGAAGCCTAAACTTAAGATGAAAACAATATATATGAGCATTCATGTTTGCTGTTGTGATATAAGATACATGTTTTATGCTAAAAGTCTGGGCGAGAAAAGAAATTCTCCATAAAACTGAGCTTTCATATGTAGGTTCTAAAGTGCTCTACTTGTTTGACGTTCATAAGTAAAGGAATATACTTATTAGCAGTGATGTTTTGCAAGTCCTTTCTCACAAAATTAAGATTTGGAGTCATACTACCAAAGGATTAGTGACACTTAAACACATATGTGTCACCTATATCATTTACTCCAATGGTAATTTGAGTTAGATTTGTGGAAACATTTGTTGTTCATTGCATATATTTATGACTGCTTACACCCACATTATTAAGATGTTGTATGTTATTCTTTATCCCTTGTCATTTTGTGACAAAAAAGAGGTGTAGAAAATCAAAATAAAAAGTATTTATCAAATATGTATATTGCATTAACTTGTTTGATTTCAACATCATGATCATTATTAAAAATTTTGATACATATATAAAATGATTTTTGAATCGATATGCATGTTATACTTTAATTTCAGTTCTTCTAAATTAAGTTCGACGTTTTAATAGTATCGAAGTGTCTTCTTGGTATGTTGGGTTGTATTGGTACTATGTCTTAATTTAGTATGCATGTTTGAAACTGAAAAATGCCATATGATACTTGAATTGCCTGAATTCTATAAACTACTTGAATTGCTTTATTTATACTGTTTTCCATACATTTTACACTTGGTGTTGAATTATCTGTTTTAGGAAACAATTGCTTATTGAAATGCTGAAATTGTTCAAGTCAGTTAGTTTTGTCATAGGTTTTTTATTCTGTAATTTATTTTTGATTACTACATTGACTTTTGTTAGGAGTTTTGTCTCGGAATGCCAAATGTGGAGTTTGTTAGGTTTTTTATGTTGTATTTGGCAATTTTATAAACAAAAGGACTGAATTGTAATTTGTATAAAAAGTCAAGGAATAATGCGCAAATAGATGTCTAGATTTTTAGGTCTAGTGTTCGACAATGGCAAAAGAAGGAAAATACAGCTTGAATTTTCGCTAGACTATTGCCAAGGATTGGTTCGAGCGTCAAAAATAGAACCTACGTGCTCGACTATCGCCTTTCTTTTGCTCGGCTGTCGCTGAGCCCTCGCTCGAGCAACAATGTTGTCCAGGAAATTTTTATTTCGCGATTTAAAGGTTTTTTGCCCGGCCCATTACTTTTCTAACCTACCTATAAATACCAAAATACTTATGAACATGATTTGAAAAGGTTGAACATTGAGAAGGCTTTATCTGTGAGATATTCTTCATTTTTTAGTCTTTCAACATCTATCCACTGATATTGTTTTGGTGAGAAAAACATTGTTCACATAATCCAAATACCAAACATGTCTTGCCTCCACATCTGTCAGAGCTCTAAAGATCGAGGTAAGTTGACTGGAGTTCCAGTTTCTAAAGAACAAGGCGTTCTTCGTCGATCCACGAGAGATACACGACTTCGCAAGGCTAGGAGTGCTGCAGGGTAGCAGATTCCACAGAGAGATTTGGCGAGTTGCAGCCTACGATTGGTGCAGGGGAGCATGGGATACGCGAAGAGTTGTAGGAATTACAGTCAGGAGATGAGATAGTACGTGTCGTCTAGTCAGATAGACTGTAAGTTGTTTGAATCGTTTATAGTGGATTGCTTAGAAAAGTACCTGAAGTTTTTCCCAATTGGGTTTCTTCGTAATCATTCCGTGTGTTGATTTACTGCCTTTTTTACTATTTATATTACATACACTGCGGTATTCAAACATAGGATTAAAATTGACTTGCATGTTTAATCATCTAGAAGAAAATTAAAAAGTGACTTGTTGCTATATAATACGTTGATCATTTTAATTCCGCATATAATACATATTCACCCTCCTCTAGCTATTGTTAGGGTCAAACTGCGCGTTTTTCAATTTCTATCTTGATTCCTTCCACGAATAACCAAACTCTCTGCCAGGCCCTCAAATCCAACCACAAAGATGCTTCATCTTATCCTTTAATAGTAAAGCATCATAGACCTCATCAGCCGTGAGAGTATCATGACTATATATAATAATGTCTCTAAAAGTCATATATAAAGACATAAGCGAACACAACAATATCAATGTAAGATCCTCCTCATAATATTTAACTTCTATAGTCTTAATTTTAGCTATAACTTCTTTAAAAATTGTCAAGTGATCCTCAATAAACGTACCTTCGGACATGCAATGAAAATGCAAGTGTTGCTTCAAGTGTAACTGGCCAAACTCTTTATCATGCAAAGCTGTTCCGGTTTCAACCATAATGCAGTGACACTTTTCTCCTTAAGAACATCTTGAAGAATATTAGTGGCACTTTTCTCCTTAAGAACGTCTTGAAGAATATTAGTTGATATATGGAGATGAATTTGTAACAGAGCTTTCTGATCCCTACGCTGCTTTTCTTCTTGCGTCCAAGTAAAAAGAATTGTATCAAACTCTAGCAAGACGTCATCCAAACCCATCTCCGCGAGAATAGCTCACATCTTTACCTTTTATGGCGAAAACCTCCTGTTACGTTCCAATAGCGGAATATGTATAAGATGAAATTAAAAAAAAAAAAACAATCAAGAACACCAACAATTTACTTGGAAACCTAAGACACGAAAAAACCATGGGTAAAAGAGGAGAATCCACAAAATCAAAATTAATGATTTGTTACGAGATTTGATGTTCTCACTCAATTCTAATGTCTCTCTAATGTTATGAAGAGTCCCCCTAAAAATTGTGTTTGGAATGGAATAAGTATCATAAAACGTGTCAAAATAAAAAAATAGGCATGGGCGGATAAGATGAAAGCTCGAGCGGCGTGCCTCGCGCGTAGCGAGCGGCCTCACTGAAGACTCGCGCTTAGTGAGTGCCAAACTCCCTATTTTGAGTGCTTGAGCAAAAGCTTGACGTTTAATGCGCCGATTTTTCTCCTTGGTCTATATTTACACTTCTTCAAGACATATTCAACCAAATACCAATTCCTTACTGAAACACCAATTCCAAATGGAATTTGGGTCACAATTCAACACACCTAATTATATATTATTTTTTTATTTACGAAAATAGACATAGAGAACAACTTAATTCTCTTTGTTGGATTATTGGTACATCATAGTCTTCCACCACCAGTAATTTTCATTTTCTCGTCTCTCTTTCTTTTTGTCAATCTTCAATTATTTTTTCTATATGATCTTTCTTTGGCTCGTTTTTAATTCTATTTTTCAATTTTTATTTTGTTTCAAGAGAAAATAACTTTTATGACACTAATTAACCAATAGAGATGGTAACGGGGCTGAATGGGATGTGGGTGACCTCTCCCATCTCGCAAGGTAATTTCCCCATGTACCATACCCGTTTACTACTTGTTTATTTTTTTATTTATTTTTTAAGTTTTTGATAATTAATTTTATTGCCCCCATTCATTAAAGTGAGATAATAATATATTTTTTAATTTATTTTTAAAAAGGGCTCTTGTTACCCCGTACCCGACCCGAAATAATGTTAAAGGCAAGGCCTCGCAGGTATCGAGTTGCTAGATTTCTTTTTGCCTTTTCTATTAACCAAATGGAATTATGGCGTCTACATCCATAATCATAAATTAATGTAAACAGCCCCAGGACAAATCTCCCAGTGGCAAAGGGGAGGGCGGTTAGGGCTCAGCGCGGTAGTGTGCAGAGTTCGATTCCCCGCAAGGTGGAATTAGTTTTGTTGCAAGCGGGAGTTACCATAGGGTTAATAGCCCATGCCTATCCATAAGCTCTACACCCTGGCTCTTGGGAGGCATATCCTGCGATTTACCTCCTCCACAATGGTCCAGGGCATGGTCGGTGGGGGCCCTCAAGGTTGGGGTTTAACCTTTATAAATCAATGTAAACAGCATGTACTTACTTTTGGAAATTCCGTTCACACTACCATTTTTGTTTAAATGCATCTCATTTAATAAAAATAATGTCCTTAAATATTTGGTCATTATTCCACTTATATCCTCATTTTCCCATCACCTTCTTATAATCAACATTCCATTAATTAATTAGTATATCATGTCTCTTGTGACAATTTTCAACAAAATATTTTACTAAAAGGCATTAAAAGAATAATTTATCCCAGAATTTTTAAAATAAATATAAAAGACAAATACAAAAGGTTAACAAAATATTTCACTATCATTTCAAATCATGCTAGTAGAATATTTGAACAGAAATCGTCATCAAGAATAAAATGTGCTAATTAATTGAATAATAATGGTGACAATGCGATGAAAAAAACTAAGAATATAAGTTACACAATGAAAAAAGTTGACGACTACTTTCAATGAAATTAAAATACAGTGCTGTGAACAAAATCCTCAACAGGATTACCCTTTACTTTTCTTCATTTTTCTTTTTATTTCATAATAGGGTTAAAATTATATTTATAAATAAATTATGGCGTATATATCAAAAATATGTTTAATTGGTGTGTATTTATAATGTAATGTGAAAAATTAAAATCATGGTGATAATATAATTATCCAAAGGTTAAATATATTTATCACATTTTAATTGCATGAAGAGATCATAATCTTTTTTTCATTTTTACACTTATTTTCCCAAATTTTTTCATCCCAATCTTATCTCCATTCTTTCATCAATTATCACATTTTATCCTTGATAATGGTTTACGTCCAAAAATCCCGTTAAGAGAAAGTAAAAACTATTACTTGCCCCTCATATTTTTTTAATAAGAAAATAAAAAAACTCATATTTTTTAATAAGAAAATAAAAAATAAAAAATAAAAACACATACAAAATTGCGCTAACTATTTGTCCATTGTTTAAAAGAATATTAAAAAAAAAAAAATTGGACAAAAACTATAATTAAGGACTATATTAGCTAATTAATGAAATTTTAAGGATAAGAATGTGAAAAAATTTATAAAGGATGTGATAATGAATAAATATTAGAAATCTTTAATGCAATTAAAATATTGTGAATCTGTTATAAAAAATATGGCATGAATTAACCACCCTTAACCAAATGAAAATAAGTGTAATTATGCTGGCGGTCCAGGAAATTAGTCTGGCTAAGTTGGGATACCTGGGTACCAAAAAAAAAAGTGTAATTATATTCACACAACAGTTTTTACATCTTGTACCACATTTTCATTGCAATTAAGATTTATTATAAAACTTATGTTCCTAACGACATTTCATCTTTATCCTCAAACTTTTCATTAATTAATATATTTTGTATTTGATAACAGTTTTATATTCAAAAATTCGTTGAAATGAAGTAACGTAAAACAACTTGTTTTTCATCATATTTTTAAAAAATAAATAAATAAAAAGTGAAAAAAAATATTTTTCCTCAATTCAAAGCATGTAAATAAAATATTTTGATATAAATCATCGTCAAGAATGAGGTGTATTAATTAATGGAATGTTGAAGATAAGAATTCGACGAAAAAAAGTAAGGAAATAATTTCTACAATGAACAAAGATTGAGGAGATTATGTGCAATTAAAATCTATTGTATCAAATAAAAATTGTGTTGACGATATAACCACCCTAAAAATATTAGCATAACCAACTAGTGACTAGAGAGCGTTTACCTATTTTACCCTCTCAATGTTTGTGTACATTTTAAAGTCAACATGGAAGGAACCATCTAGTGTGAGATTAAAAGATGTCACAAACTTACGAGTTCGAATCTCCTGCCAACACTTCCTCGGTCGAGTCCATCACACCAGGCTTCTCTAGTGTGATTTATCTCTTCTGTGTGGTTTGAGAGCTATTGCACATGGAGCAAAGTTTACCCAGTGCACACACATGGGTAGCGGCTGTGGGTTCCTACATCAACAAAAAAATGATGTCACAAACTTGAAAACTTGTTGATTTAATTGCTACAATAAGGGATTCAATTTCTCGAAAGATGATTTTTTTTTTTTCTCTACATTGAATAAATTGCTCCTTCAATTGCAATGGCTCAACGATTCAAGTTCAACTTTTTGATAGAGATGAATTTGTTTGGTGTTCAATTTTAGGTGTTACTTACTATTTCTGCTCTGTTGGCGATCTAGTCATCGATGATCCTTTGGTGCCTGAAATTGCTTACATGTACAAGACAGACAAGAAGAAGTATGAAGCCACAGCAAGGAGTTGGAGTCATAAGTATGCAAAGGGCTAATAATGTTGGGATTTTGACACTTCGAAGAAAAAATCATGTAGGAAAATAAAGAGAATTGATCTCAATTTCTAAAAAGTGTTATCATCATGTAGATGGTGTGAAGTATTTGAGCAAAGGGAAAAAAAAGTATGACAAGTGATAAGTGTATTTTATACACTTATAGACATTTAGGGTTACTTTTGATGAATTATAGGTTAATATCTAGATTATATTGTATTTTTTAAAGGTGAAATTCAACGATTGACAGTGAAATTGGAAGAAAAGAATGAAAATAGACGATCTTCAAAGTTGAAAGACCAAATTACAAATATTAAATAGTTGATTCGGAGCACAATGCGATGATTAAAGGTTAAATAGCATCAATTGAACAAAATAAGAAATAAATGGAGCGAAATTACGTGAAAAATGACTTCTCCAAACCCTAGAAGAAAATTCAGGAACCCACTTGAAGTTGGTCCCAAAGATGGTATAACCATTTGTAAGCACCTACGTGAGCAAAGCTCATTTTTTTCAAAATCTGAGGCCACATAGCTATGCCGTAGGGATGGCAATGAGCTGAAATTCGAAGCTCGGGCTTGACTCGAGAAAAATGGGTTTAGGCCTTTTTTGGCTCGAGCCAAGCAAAGGTTCGGAAAAAATTTGAGGCTCGGGCTTCAATGGGCCGGTCCGATTTAAATAGCTCATCTGCCTTTAAATAGCTGTCTCTTTGCCCCCTTCCATTTCAAAATTTTTTTTTATTTTATACGGGCCGTACGGGACTCCAAAATAGGGCTCGGCTCGGCTCGGGCTTCCCCAGGCCGAGCCGGCGAGCCAAACTGACATCCCTATATGCCTATGCGTTTGCAACAAATATGCCCATACTTCCAAATCCAAGAACAAATAGCTATGCAGGGCTTGCCCTAGCCCAAAGTGAACTAGGGCACTGCTTAGGGCTTCAACATGTTAATGGGCCTCATAAAAAATCTGGCACATAACAGCCCCCGTCCCAAACCCACCAAAGCTCTTTAAAAATCATTCGTTTACCTTAGGTTACAGCCTACAGGAACAGGGAATGAAGAGAGTGAAATCAATTTTTCTCATAGTCTCCACCAAAAAATCTATTAATTACAACATACAATTGTTGCATTTATAATCACTTTAGAGAAACTGGATTGGGTCCTTTATTCGCACAAGAAATTCTTGATTTTGATGAAGACTTTCAAAAATCTCATAAAGTTTAGCCAAGGTAAAAATTTATAGAATTAATTCTTACATTAGGATTCAGAAAATACCGGATCCCC
>CAIGRR010512985.1:0-19607 GCA_903798365.1 Fraxinus sp. 1973-6204
ACTTACAAAACTTTCTTCAAATCTTCAATCTATTCTTCTTCTTCTTCATCTTTCAAAATATGGTAAATCGATTATTGGAATTTGGAATCCCACCCACCATCGCCTAATGAGTTCATAGGGTTTGAGAATTGAGGGGAAAGGGAAGGGAACAAGTTCACGTGAGAATTGGGGAGAGGGGAAGTGAATGAGTTCGCAAATTGTAGGAGAGGAAACGAGTAAGCTTCTCAGTTCTCAGGTTTGAGAATTGCAATGTGTGGGCCATTTTTTCTAAATGTTTAAAGACTTGGGCTTGGGTAGTTGGGTGGGCTTTTTTTCAAGGCAAAAAAATTAAGGGTCCAGTGGGGATAGTTGGACGCTTAATAGGTCCGCCCCTGCTTGTGTACCGATTAATATATTTTAGACAAGTTTTTTATTGTTTCGGAAGTAAATAAGAATGGAGGAAATTACACATAGACCTAGAATTAGATTTTCAATTTCATAAATCCTGAATCAAGTTTCATATCATAAATCAGGTTTTAATTATTAAATTAAAAATATTTTTTATTTTTATTTTTATTTTTATATCTATATACAATATAAATTAATTTATATATCCTCCCTACCATATCAAACCCTAAAATCAAACCTCTCTCCACTCTCTCTGCTTAAACGTCGCCGCCGCCTCCACGACAGCCGACGGTTCTTCCCATCGCCGAAGAAATAAAACCAATTTCATAAATCTTGAATCAAGTTTCATATTGCATAAATCAAGTTTTAACTATTAAATTAAAAATATTTTTTATTTTTATTTTTATTTTTATATCTATATACAATATAAATTAATTTATATACACCCCCTACCATATCTAACCCTACAAACCCTAAAATCATTTGAACATATCCCCTCTCCACTCTTATCTCTTCTCACGTCTCTCAAATTCGTCGCCGCCACAACGTCTTCTCTTCTTTTCAACTGGCCGCTATGTTGGAACTTTGCAATTAGAGTGTGTGGCGTCCTGTGGGAGGTTTGTTCAACGTGCAGTGCTCATAGATCTGGAGCCTAGAATGGAATTATGGACAGTGTTCGCACTGGTCCATATAGCCAGATTTTCAGGCCTGAAAATTTTGTCTTTGGTTAGTCTAGTGCTGGAAATAATTGGGCTAAAGGGCATATACAAAGGGTGTTGAGCTTATTGACTCAGTTCTTGATGTTTTGAGAATGGAGGATGAGAATTGTGACTGTCTTCAAGGTAAATTGTGATATTTAGGTATTAAAAATTATTGATTACAGAGCTCATGCGGTTCAGCGATATGGATCTCTTACAACATTTACAATATTAATTTCACTGGGGATCTCACTTCTTTGATGGACATCACGATGGTGTGTGTGCGGCAGGGATGGTCGTGCTACGCACGATGTGGTGGAGATACGGTTGGGTCAGGATTCACTATGCGTCAGTGTTGGCGACGATGGATATGATGTGCGTACGTGTTGGTGGTGCGTGGGCTGTGGTGGTTTGGGGTGGTGATAGTGGTGCTGGGAAGGTGTGGTGTTCATTTTGAGATGTTGATATTGGTATTGGGCGGCGGTGGGGGTGCTGCTGGTGGAGGTAGTGGCGAAGTGGTGATCACAAATGATTTGGTGGTGGTCACAAATGAGTTGGTTGATTGTGACCAATAATTTGGTTGTTGTGTGACCAATAAACAATATGTGACCAATGAATTAGAAAAACTGTAACCAATACATGATGTGTGCCATAAGAATATTTAAATTGTGACCTAAATATAATCTATGTTCAATTAATGTTATGCTTGTGACCATAAAATAAGTAGTGTGACTAATAAATTTTGTGATTTGTGACTGATGAACAAATTGTAACTTTTAAATTTTTATTTTGTGATCGATGAACAAATTGTGATATATAAAAATTTTGAATTATGACTAAATTGCATAGATCTGTGACCTTAATATATTCGCCTGAGTTGGAACACTTGTCGGAATCGAAACAGTCGCCAGAATAAAGTGGCGACGGAACAGTCATAGGAATAGTCGTCGGAATCGGAGCGATAACTGGAATAGTCGCTAGAGAAGAGTTGTAAATGGAACGGTAACCGGAATAGTCCCCAGAGCGGTAGGGGTTGGTGGAGGGAGTGGGGTATTTATGTTATATTATAATTAAATATTTAATAATAAATTGATTTAATAATTCATTATTTCATAAGTAAAAATTTAAAAAATTCGATTTTTGAAATTTGGAACTTGTTTTTGTATTTTTGAAATGGTGTAAAGTAAATGCCTAGAAATGTATTATTCCCATAAGAAAATGTGGAACATTTCAAGAAGGTATTGAAGATCCTATGGACATAGCAGTTGTATGCCAAATTCAAATGTCTGGAATTCGGTTGATACTTGTCCTGAAAGAATGCATAGAAGTCAACTCAAACGAAGTTGAGGCAATTAAAGATCTTTGGAGATTGCCAATGACTTAGTTGATTTGGTAAGGCACGCAAACGTTGAAATGATGATGTTGTTAGTTAGTAACAATCGTTTTCATCTTCTTCTTTGAATACAATTGTTCTTTCAGTGTTGCTAGTTACTACTAGTAATAAGCATGTGAGGTTGAGGTGGCAGAAGGCGCTGGTGGCAGTGTATGGTTGTTATTGGGTGTATAATGTAGGTTAAAACGACGACTTGGTTGGGCTTTGTGCACAGTTGTTCACATGGCTAGTGCACAAGCTTCACACAACTGTGAACACATAATTGTGGAAAATTGTGCGAGAATATGAAACATATTGCTGCGCACCAAGACAGGCCATTCCACGCTAGTACTCTACAAAATGGCCCTAACGCGTTCTGTTTTCTATTAGTAACTTTACAAATGTTTGAATTTGCAGAAAATTCATCTCAGAAGTGAAGATTATTAGTTTCATTGTCGTGTTCGATGGTTATGGATGTTGATTCTGGCGACCATTGATAGTTTTGGTGAGGTTCGGACTTTGAATTTTAGTGATCTAATTGTAGAGAATCAAGATGGAATTAGAAAATGATTTTGATATATGATTAATATATAATGCATTTAGTAATTTTTTTCTTTTTCTGGATAGAGCGAATGTATTAAACTAACCAATTATTTTATTGTCATAGTTGGATTTAATATATATAATGCATTTATTTTATATCATTTAGCGTCTTGAAATTGAAAGCTTTCTTTAAGAGATTTCCAAGTACTTAATTGTCTTGGTAAGACTTGAAAATATTGGGGATCGTAACCAAAAATGTCTTTATATATTACTTAAATAGAGTTCCCATATTCCCCTAATTATAAAAATATTGGTATCTACTCAATTGATCCATATTTATTAAATAACTAATATAATTGAATTAAATATGTTGCCATTAAATAGAAAAACCGTTAGTTTTCCTAACCTCCTAAATATTTAGGTTGGTTTTCCTAACAATCTCCCACTTGATTACATATTATTCCTAAAACAATTATATTACAAATTTCTCAAGTGCATATTTGTATGCTATTTATCCTTAGACTTCTCTTTAAACAATTTGATCCATCTTATATATTAATAATGGAATCACCGCGACTTTTATCACAATACAGTCGTGATTAAATCACGATGATCACCATACTAATACACTTAATGACATAGATCAAATATGGATAAGTAGCATGGAAATTAAATGAAATGTGATCTCAGACATGCCTATTTCAAACTGGTTGTTCTTTATTTTTTAGTGAGATTATTCCAAAGTCCTTTATGCAACGCGAGCATTGCAAATAGAAAACACAAGCAAGCTCAGAAACAGAATCATAAACCACCAATTTTATTCCGCAGAAAATCAAATCCATGTCTGGAGCAAACATACAGTACATCCTCAGAAATAACGCCCATGTGAGTAGTGTGCATATGAAAGACCTTAGGCGTTAATCCATCGGTTAATGGGTCCGCCAGCATGGAATATGTACCTATATGTTCAATGGATCTTGAACTCTCTCTTTAACAACTAGAAACTTGATGTCGATAAACTTCGACTTCGTCGAGCTCATGTTATTGTTGAGTAAAGCACTGCCGAGTTATTGTCAACGTAAATCTTTAATGGCTTGTCAATGCCATTTGCCACTCGTAGCCTAGTGACAAAGTTTTGCAGCTATATCCCATGGTTGGATGCCATTGGCCTAGATATGACTTGATTAATTCGCGATAACTCGTTAAATTTCTATCTCAACCTGACTACACAGTAGATCGAATTTTATTCAAACGCCTAAAAAATGCAAAATGCTTGGAAATTATGTTCTTAAAGAAAGACTTTATTTTGCCACCTACAATCAAAAAACATACAGTAAGTTACTAAAATGACTTGCATTGCATGTTTAACATCTGATTGATCCAACTGAAATGTCAATCTCAATCAAATTATCTTCCCCATTAATCTCTGAAAGTAATTGAGCAAGCCCTTCTTGTTCCAAAAGTGATTCAGGCAGCAAATCCAGCAATTCGTCTGTGTCCAACTTCTTCTTCTTCTTCTTCCCTTGTTTTAAACCGGTCACTTGCTCTGGCAGGGGGATTTCAATAAGATAGTCTTCATCATCACCCTCAGTGATCGATTCATCATCCGATGAAATCACACTCGAAAACATACTATTTTCACAAGAAATCGAACTCGAACGAAGCTCAAAATCATTGCTCACTGTGAAATCATATTCATCTTCGTCGTACTCCTGCACAATAGTCTCATTTTCTGGCTTCTGTTTGGCTGATTGAAGTAATATTTCATCAGAGATTGTGCTTTTCTTGTGGATGAAGTTAAAAAGCAGAAGAGATGAGAGAACTAACAGTGAGAAAAAAGGAAGCAAAAAAGAGAGATGAAGAGAAATTGAAGTTAGAGATGAAACAAGCGCAAAACACAGAAAGAAGGCTCTAAAGAGTCTAAATTTGAATGATGAATGAGAATGATCAATTGCTTTCTCCATGTTCCCCAGTCTCAAGGAAGGAAATTTTCTGTGTTTCCTAGCAATATATAAAGGCCAATGGGTTCCTAAATTTAAAATATTTCGACCCTTTTACAAATCACAAAGCAAAGCTTCCTCATGTGCAAGCCAGCCAGCCAGTCGACACAATACATGAAGGTACATTATTGAAAATATAAATGAAATAAATAAATTTGTTCATTCTCCGACGTAAAAGAGATAATTTCTTGCTTTTTATATTGCAGGAAACTATAATATTATCATTGATAATGACCCATTTTCCTTTGTCTACAACCAAGAAAACCATGGTCATGATGGTGTTGTCACCAAGTCATTAACCATCATGGGCTTGTCTGCAAATATTATGGAAACCCATTATCAATTGTGGGGATTTTGGGCACAAAAAAAAGGTTACATCTTTGACCTTTTGTGCTGCTTTGTTCAAACAAAATTTGCAAAATTGGGCATATTCGATGTATTTTCCAAACTCTGAATAGATCGAAATTGAACATGATACATTGCATTTATAGTACAGCAATAATGGTATACTGGCGATTTTGTATAGAAAAAAAGGAAATAATAGGACAAAAGGATCCTGTTTAATTGTCAAGAAATAGTCTAGTTCTATATATTTGGTAATGTTTTACATTTTAAAAAAAAAACTCATTGTGTAGAAACTTTCGGCTTAGTAAACGATAAAAAAACGTTAAGTTTCAATATTTTTTTTTTAAGGTTAATTAATTTACAAATTAGTGTTTCACTATTTTATTAATAACTCAAATTGGCCAATTTTATTGCAACTCGGTCGTTGAAAATAATATTGTAGTTTATCCAGTACGCATTATTATGGAACTTCATAAAATAATAAATAAATTTTTATTTTTTTTCTTCTTTAAGACTTTAATAATGTCAAGTCTTGTTCTTGATCGAACATGCAAGAAAAAAAAGGTATTTTTCTCTGGGTCATGCTACAGGTACCGCCCCTCCAATAGGGGGTCGCCACTTGGCCATTTTGGACACCATTTTGTACTTCATTTTGTACACCAAGAATTATCCTTTTTTTCTTGTTAGCCGCCCCTCCAATAGGGGGCCGCCACTTGACCATTTTGGACACCATTTTATACTCCATTTTGTACACCAAAAATTATCCTTTTTCTCTTGTTGAGAAAGTCGGAAAGTAGCACTTTTGTCAAATAAAGAGGAAAGTGACTTTTATGACCCATTCATTGCTAGGTAAAAAGGGTAAAAAGCACAATTGATATTTGAACTTTGAACTATGTTTCTAATATGAACCTAAACATTTAATTTTCCTTAATCCACATTCGAACTTACAAATATTTCCTATACGTACCCAAACTTTCAAATATATTTCTTAATCATAAATAATTGACTGATCGTTGACAACTCTAATTGTACGATCAATCAAGACAATGCGAGGCAAGATCTGGGATTCTGGGGTGGCATACTCTCTCTCTCTCTCTCTCTCTCTCTCAAGCTTTTCGAAAGATGGGGTGGAAATCAAAATATCGTCATTTACCACTTTATTTAGTTATTTATTTATATTTTTTTTCATAATAAAATTTAAAATTAAAACCATAAAAACAAAATAATATAAAACAAGAATTCAGGAAAGGAGAATGTTCCTGTCGTAATTACCTAATATGGCAAGGTGAGGCCTAACCAAGATATTTTATCATCCATGTGTCTTACAGCTTACATGACCATTGACAACTCTAAATATTAAATTTACGTTGTTCTATATAGTCTCAATCTCCTCTTTCAACCCAATTCAGTAGCGAATGATATCATAATTGATTAACTAGTAAGTTAAGTGTGTGTTTGAGCCTCATTATTTTGGAAGAATGTATTCTAGAATAGTAGACTGATGGAGAATGTGTGGTTTAAAAAGAAGGAAAAGTTATTGATGTGATTAAAAATATTATTTTATTGAAGAATGTGTTGTTGAAAATAAGTAGAAAAATGAAAATGAAAATTTTAATGTGTATCAAACAGGGGCAAAATATGAAATCAAATTTATTTGAGTCTGTAAAACGAATGTGATTTGTAGAGTTTAGTTGAACCATTAGAGCCGTCAACGCCTAGAAAAATTAAGTATGAGTGGTAAATATATTTAAAAGTTCCGAGTATGGATTGAGAAAATTGAAAGTTTGGGTACCTAGAAGAAATGTCAGGTTAAGTTAGAGGTATTAAATAAAAACATATTTAGAAGTTTGGGCATGGATGAGGGAAAATCAAAAGTTTAAGTACCTATAAGAAACGCAGTAAAAAGTTCAGGTGCCATTTGAGAAGGTAGAAGGAATAGTTCTAGGGCTTTCTTTTTAATCGGTAGCTTTATTCTTACCGCAAATCCCTGATTCGGTTCCAATTGTTGATTTTCTCGTTGAAGCCTTGATTTTTCCTGAGCGAGTCAACTCAATAGTGGTGCTGGTGGTGGAGACTCGATCGAATAATTAACTCCACACTCAAATCCATGATCATCAGCATCACATGGAATCCTCTCCAGTGCATTCCACTCCTTCCATTGAAGAAGACGAGTGGGGTATATTCGCTTTTCAGTCTTTTGCATTTGAGTCTCATCGAAATTAAGATTTTTTTTTTTACTTATTTGAATTAATTCAAAATTGATTAACGCTGTTTTTATTCAGGCACTCTTTCTGATTTTTGGTCTGTTTGTTTTTGTTCACTACGATTAAATTTGTAAACCTGTTCGCATTAGGTTTATCAGCATGGATTTGGGGTCTAATTTTGATTCACATTTGATGAATTATTTAAATATTATATATAATATATGATGTTTTATACTTGCCATTAATGTTAAGCCTTTTAATCTAGTAAAAAAAATAAGAAATTCGGGCATGTAATGTTAGAGCATCTCTATATTTAAAAGCATCATATCCATAATAGATAGCATCTTTAAATTAGGGAGTAAATTTTTTTTATGCAGTCCGCTACTGTGTTTTTCCATATGAACATTTATTGATTTCTCCTTATCTTTTCTTGAATATAATTTTTTATATGTCAATGAACATACAATTTAAATGTGATTTGAATAATTTAAATTGCAGAGTATTAAAATTTGTAACTTATTAAAGGCAATCATAGTTAATTAAGAATTGTGTGTGGGTTTGGCTCTCCAAATTTAGAGAGCTAGCTCCACTCTTTATTTTAAAAAGTTAAAATAGAGAGTGTCTTGGAGCTTATTGTTAAGTATTGACTCTGATATAGAGATTATTTTGTGTTTAGAGAGTCTCTTAGCAATTGCCTTAAGCCTTTTTTTTTTTTTTTTATCTAAATATATGATATTTCTCTACTTGCAATTTGGGATTTTAAGCATACCACGAAGATATGATTGAAGCAAACCAATCATAGTCCAAACATGATGAGTTCCAAATGTTACTAAGTATACTCTATCTAGAGACAACACTCCTACTAATTTGGATGTTAAATTAAGGTGGGGGATTGAGTATGAATAAGAATGATGAAACTTCTAATATACACGGTTAACACGGTTAATTAAATACTACATGTTATTTTAAGGTTCATTCAGTTTCAGCTTTGTTCTTATTTCATTCATTCGGTTTAAAAGAGTGTGTGATTTTAGGGATTGAGTGTTGGTAAAGGCTTTTTGGGGACTTGAATCACATCACAAGTTTTTTTCTGAAGCTTGCGTCTAAATTAGGTAAATGATAGAAGAACGAGCTGAAGTAGCATATATTAATACTTCTTAAATTTCAGGAGCAAGCCAATGTGTTTGATTAGATATTTGCATAGCTTTGTATTAATACTTCATTCTTGTTTGCTTTTGCATTTATATGTACTAGATGGGCTGGTGCGTTTACGGATGAAGCTACTTGTTAAAACCTTCTGGTATGATGAATAAACTCACATGGTTTTGTAATCCGGTATTGTGGAAAAAATATTAAATCGGTAAATGGTTCCTTGTTTCTCCCACGTGGAAGGGGTATGGATTAAAACTATTTATGCAAGTGATGAACCTTACTTTGTTACTAATCAATTGTCCTATAATGCCGGATATAAATTCATGAAGAAATGTCAAGTATCACATCGAAAGAAGGAATTAGCGACTAATATTTTCAATTTCACCATATGGCCTATTGAATACTAGGTTAAACTTTGACTTTGACTTTGACGTCAAACATATAAAAGGAAAACATAACCTATTACTAGATTCAGAAAGATAGGATACTCTTAGAGATATTCTATTTTAGAGGCATCAGATTTTCTAAAGGAAGTAGAAGAAGAAGAGGACATAGAAGACGATTTAGGCAAAGAAAAATGATTAGAGTTTTTTAGAGAAGACATAATTTTAAAGATGTTCTTCCTTAATTTCTTCCAATACTTGCTAACATAAATTATCATGATATGTGTAAGATAGCAACATGGCTCTGATACCAAAATGGGCTGATTAACAGCAAATTTATAGCAAATCACAATATTCTAGGCTTTCTAGCCCATACAACGCCTCAATAGGCTCAACAAACAGCTTGACTCTTGGACTTGCTGTGAATTACTGTAGCCCCAGACGGATCATATAGTCAGTAGAGCGCTTTTTGATGCAGAGGCTCACAATGAAGGTGCAACTGCATAGCATACTTATGTTTCTACTCAAATCTTATTCCATATCACTCAAATCTATAATTACTTCCTACTTTCGGAAATTAAGTAGGAACTGGAAATGCTTTAGAAGAAAATGATGTATATAAAGCACACTGATTATTATTTATCGAACTCTTAATAACTTTGAATGCCTTACAAAGAAGAAAAACTCTCCTTATATGGAGGAGAAGAGCATCTAAAAGTACACACGAGACTCACGCGTTTCCGACATAAGGGACATGCGTCATTAAATAGATATAGTACAAATTTTCTGACTCACCTTATCTTTTCTTTAGAAAAGAAAGATTCTTATCCTGACATATAGTACAATGATACAACTAAAACAACAAATTATTATATAGACGGACAAATAGACTTTAATAAAGCAGATTTTGCTTTAATAAAGTAGATATATTGCGGTCTTTGTCTTATCATAATGTGTCGAGATTCATAGAGTCTTCTGGTCGTGATGGTAAACCATGTTGATTTAGCCATATTGATATCTTGAGTTTCACTTGGCCATGGATATTATGAGTCTATGAATCAACATGGTCAAATCAACATGGTTGAAAAATACTGGTTAAATCAACTAGAAAAATATTGTATGAATCAACATGATTGAAAAATATTGTATGAATAAACATGGTTAATAAACCATAATTAAGATGGCCATCAGTATTTTTCAAGACTCATGGGATCAATGGTCAAGTGAAACTCAAGATATCAATATACCCTGGTTAAATCAACATGGTTTACCCTCACGACCAGAAAACTCTATGAATATCAACACATCATGACAAGACAAAGATATCAATATATCTACTTTATTAAAGCAAGATCTGCTTTATTAAAGTCTGTTTGTCCGTTTGTGTAATAATTTGTTGCTTTAGTTGTATCATTGTATTATAGTCAAGATAAGAATCTTTCTTTTCTAAAAGGAAAGATAAGACGAGTTAGAAAATGTGTACTGTAAAATAATGACACGTCCATTATGTCGGAAACACGTGAGTTTCGTGTGTACTTTTAAATGCTCTTCTTCTTTATATAAGGAGAGTTTTTCCTCTTTGTAAGGCATTCGAAGTTATCAAGAGAAATAATAATCAGTGTGTTTTATATAAATCATGTTCTTCTAAAACCCTTCCAGTTCCTACTTAATTTTCGAAAGTACAAAGTAATTATATATTTGAGTTGCACCTTCATGGTGAATCTCTACATCACAAAGTGCTCTACTGTCTATATGATCCGTCGGGGTTGCAATAATTCACAGCAAATCTAAGTCAGACCCTTTGTTAAGCCTATTGAGGCGTTATATGGGCTAGAATACTGTGATTTGATGTTACTCTGCCCACGTCTGCTAGTGTGCAACATTTGTTCCACTGCTGGGTTATGTACATGGAGTTTTGGGTGCTCATTAGTCATTGTAGTCAGCTCTGAGGCAATCATGTGTAGTTTGATTTAGTGCAAATTGATCGACCTTTCAAAGTCTCATCCAACTTAGGTTTGCCGATTACCAATTTTTTTCCTTTTATTTAGTTGAAATGAAAACAATTCATGTTTATGATGCTTGACAGTTTAACAACTAGATTAATACCTTGTCTTTTGTTCGGAGGAGGTGGTGCATGCTGTTAATGCAGTTGATTTAAATCTCCAGGCAATCGCATAATCGAAAATTCATTATAATGACCTGGTTTTCTTTACTGTTTTTGTGTTTTGCTAGACACTGATGGATATGTGATTCCGAGCTTGGGCATTGGAGATCAAGACCTCAATCAAACTGACTCTCCAAAAGTAGAAGATTCTAAACTGTCCACAGTTCAGGTAAAGCTGCCTAGTTTTTTTTATTCAGCGGCATAAGAAACAAAAATGTGGGTATTGAACAGACTAATGAAGTACATCGATCTGTTTATGAATCACGTTTGGCAGGTTAGTAAAGAAGAGAAGATATATCTCGGACCTCACGGAGCCCCACCGTCACAATCGAAGCTGCTAGAGCTGAATTCTTCTAGCCGCAAGCAGAGATTCAAACAGAAACTCAAGGAAGCTGATAGGCAATACATTGGAACTGGGCGGGAAAATAAGGTTGATAACTTGAGAGAGCTTGTGGGCGGTGAAAAAATGTCCTTCAACACTTCAAAGAGTTCTAGAGATTGGCTCGATCCGCATTGTCACGAGTCCCAGTTTGAGAGGAGGCGCCTTCAGTAGAATTTTTCCAATAACTAGCAACATAAGTTTTGGAAGTCCTTTCCCTTTGCAGTTTCTTTTATGTTTCTCCTTTCAACTTTTGGGTATTATTTGTAACTATAATAAGTGAATTTTGGTCCTCTATCTGACATTGAGGAATATGAGAAGAGCAATGTTTGGTGTACAGAAGATATTTTTACAGAAAACTTACCTACACACACGTTGGTAGGTCCCGCATCAATAAAAAAATGTCATAATATGCACAAATTCGCCCCGCCATTGTGTCTATCTGTAAATTTTACGTAAGAAAATTTTCTGTACAAATGGTTGTTTCCATCTGAGAATTATCAAAGGTTTTATGTACTTCGACAATAATCCTTTGCCGAAACTACTTGGAGGTCAGAGCAAGTACAAGCTGCATTTAGTTTGCTATTTTTGCTTCTATTGGTGTTTTACTTGTTATATGATGGAGAAAATAGACGATAAGGATATTTTGCGCAAAGAAATGTTAGTCCGATGGTACAAATGTCAAAATTAAAATAATAAAGATGATTTGTGCAATAAAGGCAAACGATAAGATGTTTAGCTCTAATTATTCATATTTGATGGAAGAAATTGATGGAATGATATGGAAAATATTAACTCCACAAGAAAATGATGAAATAATGGGTACAAATGTCAAGTTTGAAATGATAGGGATGATTTGAATAATAAGTACAAAAGATGAAAATGTTTTGTGCTAATTATCCTCTAAAATATTACCTCACTTAGATCGAAACTATTCAAATTCCTTATCACAAGAATCTAGACACAAAATATCTCGTGCATTATTCATAATTCATCATCATAATATTAAATAGCATTATTCATAATTTTTAGGAACCAATATCCAGATCCGACATTGACTTTGTGTCTAACTACATCCAGAGAGTATTTATTTTGCTCGGGAGTATGAAAGAAAATTTTACTTGGAGTTAGCTAGGGATGTGGATTTGAAAGTTTTTGGAATGTATCAATAGAATAAAGTAATGTTATTCAATCTCATGGATGCATAGCACTAGTTTAAGCAACGTTAAATGATTAAATGATAAATTTATTTAAATGCAAAGTTAAATAATTCATTAAATTAGATCTATTAAGTGTGATCACATAGACTGATGTTAGATAGCATTATTCATAAAATAATATACTTATTTTTTGGAACATTACATATATAGGGCAGTTGCAAAATACAATTTTCAAAATTAATATATATAGGTCATAACTTATTTATCGACTACATATATAGGTCATAACTTATTTATCAATCACAAATTATCAAATTAATTGGTCACGAATTATTTTCGATCAGTATTTTAAATCAAACAGGTCACTATTTATTTAACGATCATAAATTATCAAATCAATTGATCATGCATTATTTTTCAATCACAAATTACAATTTTTTAGGTCCTAACTTATTTTACGGTCACAAATTATCAAATTTATTGATCACAACTTAATAAATTGCGAGTCACGATTACACATTTAGTCACAATTTCACATTTTCTAGATCACATGTTATTTATTGATCACAATTATCTATTTTATTGGTTACATATTATTTTTTTATGACAATTTAATCAATTTATTTATCACGACTTATTTCTGGATCACAAATCACAAATTTTATATGTCACAACTTATTTATTTGTCATAATTTAATTAATTGTGAGTCACAATTACAAATTTAATCACAATTTCAAATTTTATTATGTCGCATATTATTTATTGATTACAAGTTATTTATTTTATCGATCACATATTATTTATTGGTCAAAAATTAAGTAATTTTTTGGTCCGCCCAATAATTAGTTACAAACACTCTTCATCACATCCAACCCCATTTCTAATAGAACATCGAGCCTCTTCACTACCGCCGCCCCGCCAACACTACCACCTCACCATTTGTAACCACCAACATCAGCACCACAACCACCATCTCACCACAACCATAACCGCCACACTAATTCACCGCCACCACCACCACTTGCAAAACACTATCAACAACCAATAAAAATCACTCTAAAATACGGGCTAAGCAGCAGATTGAAATAGGAAGAAACAACGAGTGCCTTTATCGTAACTATCTGAACACCAGAGCAATAATGTGATCGTTGCTTTAGCGTAGCGTTTGCCACTACATCGTCATATTTGAGTGCCCCTGATCGTTGTGCAGCGATGCGATCGCTATTGCAGAATCAGATCTGAGTGCTGCGTACAGCTGCTAAGCACGACGCTCAGATTGTTGCCACACTTGCTCACGGTGTAGCAGCAACGACGCTCTGCGTTATGAGTGTCAGCGCCAATGACAAAAAGATAAGGAAGAAGAAAATGAATTAGGAAGTGAAATGGTATGGGGTGGGTATGTAGATTAATTTAATTTTATAATATTTAATATTAAAAAATTAAACTATCACCTGATTTTTGTATAAAAAACTTTTCAATCTTATTTTTGAAATTGGAAGTTAAAAAATATGGGTTTTGTAAAATGGTTATGATAGGATCGTTTAATTGTTTTATCATGTTTCTTTCTCCTTTTCTTTTTTTACATTTTTATTTCTGTTATACACCCTTTTAGACGTTAGGTGTTAATTTGCTAAAGTTACTTCCCGAGTAGCAGTATATATTTGAAGAATATTAAAAAATATATATTAAAACGAAAATTTTATAATGCTCAAGTAGAAGTGCAAATTTGTTAAATGAATATTATTTTTCAAATCACCTATAAATAAATTAATAAAATTGTATTAAAATGAAAATATTTGTTATGATTCAGAATAATTATCTCGTGTTTCTGTGTGTTAGGATCTCAAGTCTATCCCCAATATAAAAATGTAGATTTGACTATTTAATTTCTTCATGTAATTCCATTGCACAAAACGTGACCTACTAGGACCCACTGATGCGTGGCCGGGCATGGATTTAAAAATCCCTATTTATTTATTTAATAATTATTTAAAAAATAAAATAATTTTTTTTTTGAGACGGTGTGATGCGATATGAAATGAATTAGCATAGGAATGGGAAATTTTATGATCCCTAAATTTAGCACAACTACACACTAATTTTTTTTTAAAAACCGTGAATGTCCGGGTCAGTTTGTACGCACATCAACTAATCTCACGAGACCCTAAAGTTTACGATCGAATACTCACCTCAGTAGACTTGAGGGGATTTGAACCGGTGACCATTAAGAAGCAAACTCAAAATCTAACCAATTGAACAACCTCTTAGGATTACAACTACACATTATTTGAGAGTCTTTTATAAAGTAGGGAAGAGATGTGATAGACATTGTGATCCACCCCACTTTTCTACCGGACTTGTGACATATATCTCGCATGTGTTTCTTGAAGTTGCCATATCTTAGTATAAACTCCAAAAGACAGAATAACCTAGGTAAATAAAGCAAATAAATATTCTGAAACTTAAAAAAAATTGTCTCTCTCTCTTGCATTGATTTAACTTTCCTAAATGGTAATAGTTGTATCCATATCAAAACCCGATTTACTTCTAGTTTTAACGACAAAATGCTTATAAAAGATCTCCATTTGGAGCACAAAACCTTATCAAAAATCTTGTATTTTTCCTAACTTTGCAGTAGAATTCAAGAAATGGAGCCTTACGCTGATGCGGTAAACCAAGATTATCAGTTTCTCTATTTTTTTTTCCCTATGTTTTTTAAGGATAAATTCTGATTTTATTTATTATTATTATTATTATTTTTTTTTTTTTTATGTATTTTGAGGTTGTGTTTTGAAGGTTAATGTCCATTGTCAAGCATGTAAAATGAAAATGATGGAAGTATTGAATTCGATTTGCGGTAATATTCATCACTGTATTAAAAAAAATAGAAATGTAAATTATTTATTCGTTATTTTGTCTAATTTTATTTAATTCAACATACCAAAATATCGAATTAATTTTTTGCATATATTTAATTTATTGGTAGGGGTATATTCTGTCACCATAGATGCTGAAGAAGGAACTGCAAGAGTTTCCGGGTTGGTCGACCCGAACATACTTATGCGGGCATTGGCAAGGACCGGGTACCATGCAGAGTTGAAATGGGTCGAGCTGAAACACCCGGAATTAAGTAGAGGACCTAGAGGTTACAATGTTCAGTACAATTATGGATATGGATACAATTATGGAGCAATTGATGACCCGTACGGATATCCACGGGCTTTACCATATCATTACCCGAGAAGATCCATATATCCTTTTCACGGATCAAGCTATTATCACGGATCAAGCTATTATGGATATGGATACAATTATGTAATAATTGTCAATGAGTGTTTTTAATTATCTACATTATTTTTCTCAACATAATACAAAATAATAATGAAATTGCCAATCAAAAATGTCTCCCACAATAAATAATTGCATCAAAAGTTTAATATGTGATTGTTATTATTTCAACTACAGAACTAAATTTTAATTCAGTTTCAAAACTCTTGATTTAATTAATAGTAAATTAGTTTATATGAATTTACACAAATAATTTATGTTGAGAATTTAAAACCTTATAATTCTATACTACCAAGAATAATAAAATCACAGTAAAGAAATAGATAAACAAAAACACGCAAAACTTATAAAGATTTGCCTCGATGTGAGACTACGTCCAATCTACCGTTGCAGTAATTCACAATATTGAAAAGAAATTTCTAAGAGAAGATTCGCACACAGGTATTTTCTCTAATCTCACTCTCTCTTTGATGATGATAAAAAATCATAAAAGATGACTCCTTATTTATAAGATAAATTAGAGCAAAAATGAAATTACAAGTGCGAAGTCCCTAAATTATTCTTAATGAAATTCTGGTCCGAGGCTCCGTCCCCACACCCGCCCCTCTTTCAACCCCATGGCGATCTTATCCCAATAATCAATCAGCATACGAATTTTGCACAACGGCAATAATTAAGTTTCGTAACTTAACAATGTATAATCTGAATAATCAACAATTTTACTTGAAGAAATAGAACACGTAACGCTAAAATCGGAAAATTTACACTAGTATTTTTTTTTCCTTAAGCATGAAAAGATGTTTATGGTCTGGTCGGTCCTATCGATACCCATATAAATGTTTTGACTTCACGTACAAAATTCTTGTTAAATATTAGAACTTGTGGCTAAAAATGTTTTCTTCTCAGGTGATTATCAAGTTTCTACTCAAATTAATTGCATTGTCATCAATCCATAAAAGGGGCGGTTGTTCAATTTCAAATTAATCAATCTAAAAATCTTGCAATCTGTCTTGTTCGAACCAATCAAACTATTACAAATAACACATCCAATAATTAACGTTTGAATTCACATTTGGTCTGGTTTGATTAAACTTAAATTATCATTTTGGGTGTTGATCATTCGACCAAATGATTGCAATTCTGTCTTCAAATCGTGGCTATCCATTTATAGTACAACATATATGTTGATAATTGAGATTTTGTGTCTCCAACCAAATGATTGCAGTAGCTTCTTCAATGTTTGATAAGGAAATAATATAAACAATATTAAAGTTACGTTCGATATTGTACATCAAACACGTAATAATAGCACATAACAAAGCGTGAAATGCGATGAAATTCTTAAAAAAAAAAAAATGAATGCCTAGTTTTTGGCAGCTTCAATACGATACCCTCGAGGGTTTTAGATGGGGGAAAAGAGTTTGAACGAGCTAGTGATGCAGTTATTTTTTCCGCTGATTCCAAAAGGCTGTTTATTATTTTCACTGATTACAAAAGGCTAAAAGACGGAGGGGCTTTCGATCATTGTGGTAAAGAGTCACCAACATAAAACGGGGTTGAGTGATCGATGCATAAAGGATTCATAGAAAACGAAACATAATAATCTTATTAAATATTTTGAGTCTAAGATTTTGGTACGATTTTCATTTCAAAACTGCCAATAACTTTCCATGCGTTCTTTAATTTAGGTTATCAGTAGCTTCAACTAAAGAATCAGTCGAAATGAACAATGAAGCTAAATCCGACCACATAGCAAGACTTTGACCTTTTTAATTGAATTTCACATTTCTTTAGAAAACAAAAATCATTTTCCATTTTTTTGTTCTAATGATACGGGAGGAGGTTGTTCACCTTTCCAATCCTCATGAAATGCCACCGAATATGTGGATCAGCATTAAGGTTTTGGATTCATTATTTGATTGACTAAACTTGGAAGAAAGGTCCCATTAATTAATTCTTGATAGAGCTTTGTCTATCATAAAAAATCACATACGGGGTTTCAATNTTTGGATTCATTATTTGATTGACTAAACTTGGAAGAAAGGTCCCATTAATTAATTCTTGATAGAGCTTTGTCTATCATAAAAAATCACATACGGGGTTTCAATGTCATCTTACACAAGTTTCTACAATAAAAAAAATTGGTCATAATCTCATAAATTTCATACTTATCTCAAATTATTTATTAACACCATGTTTGGTACACATTAAAATCTTCATTTTCATTTTCATTCTTCTACTCATTTTCAACTATACATTCTTCAATAAAATAATATTTTTCATCACATCAACAATTTTTCCTTCTTTTTCAACCATGCATTCTCCATCAACCTATTATTTCAGAATACATTCTTTCCAAATTAGGTGTCTCAAACACACCCTAAGCATCAAAGTCTATTATTAAATTTGAATTTTGACGAGGAATTGAATAAAAGGAGCGTGGCATGGGAGCATTCTTCCGTTTGAAGTTAGCGGTGGACAAATTTTTATTTCAGCATCAATGATCTTCATTCATAAAAATCGTTCGATACTTTTTAAATTTGTTATATCGTCCTTGCTTAACCGGTGACACAAATGTGAAAAATATATTTCACGCCATTGGAATAGCAAAGGAAAAAAGAAGCTTTACTTAACCACGTCTTCTACTTGAAGTTCATGTATCATGCCAAAATAGAACGTATTTATCTGAATTTCATTTACCTTAAAACTCATTTAATTTAATCCATTTTTGTGGGGTCCCATATTTCCCTTTCTCAAATACATAAAAATCAGTATGCACCCAACATTGAATCATTGAGAAACCCGACGACTTTAAAATTTTTAACATTGATAGAATGCAATAAGTTAAAATCAAACGATACGTGTAGTCATACGTGTAAGTAATGCATATTTTTAAGTATTTTAAAAACTTGCCGTGTAAGTCAATCATTTGTTCTTGGTTAAATTTAAAATTAGCACATGATGATCATTATTTTCAAAAAAGTAATGCTTTAAATAGTAATTTTTAAGAGAATTTATAGTTAAAAGTAGGAAAAATATTTAAGTTTATGTGTAAAATATCTTATTGCATAAATGTGTGGATGAAATTGAGTACGTAGAAAAAGGATGAAGTGTTGATGAAAATGAGTACGTCCCCACCTTATACTGTTATTGTGGAAAACATCCTTACTTTACCTTTTATTTTATTTTATTTTTTGCATGTTCACCCTTATTTTCACATTTCATTACGCAAAATGTCATTTTCATCCATTTTTCTCAATTAAAAATTGTGAAATGACAAATATATCATTCTTTTTAAATAAAACTGTGTGACGCACGTTCAATGCACGTGCCATAGTATAGTTGGCTATATAATAACGTAAATATAAAAAAATTTATTTGTCTTAAATATCAGTTACATTAAACTTAAAACACTTGAAATGATGATAGGTGACAAAAATAATATTAAAAGATTTGATTCAAAACTTATTTTCTAGACTTTGCGTTTGAATGTCTCTCTGTTCTTTTTAAAAAAGACGGGACATAGATGAT
>CAIGRR010513026.1:0-11063 GCA_903798365.1 Fraxinus sp. 1973-6204
ACTTATTCTTGTAAATTAATTTCCCTTTTGCTCTCTCTCTATATATTTGGAAATAAATACGGAAAGAATAAGGGAAGAGACATTTGGTGTTGGAAAAAGAAGGGCTTTGAATTTCAAACAAAGGAAAGTAAGAATTGTGTTGGTCTTACTTGGCTCCTCTTTAGGACTAAAACTTTGAAAAATTGATGGAAGCTAAAAACATAGACCACGACAGTCTTGAATATTGACTACGTTAAATTAATAGAAACGTATTGTAGTTTCCTTTTTGACGTTTGATGGTAAATTTACGATAAATTAAAGTGTTATATGTTCTATGATTTGAATTCGTTGTATTGAATTATAGAGACTTAGTTGAACAATTTCGAAGGTTTTCACCTTTTTTATAGTCAAGCGTGTTCAGTTTTTCTTTAGAGACTGTCGTAATTCTCACTTTTGAATGTTGTTAATGTAATAGACAGATGGCCAATCAACACAATTTGCTTGTAATAACATTTTCACAATTTTGAATAATTAATTAAAAAACAATAAAAAAAATTGGAGGACAACAGTGAAAGAAAGAGGAGAGATTAATCAAATATAGAATAGCATTTTTTGTAATTTTTGTCCGCAAGTTGTTAATTGTCACGATTACTGCCACTGTTATTCAACATATTAATTATTACGTGCCAGCCTGCCAGGGCACAAATTATTTACACATCCACGAGAAGTCGACGAATTTTTCCCTTTTCATTTTGTTTAAGGTAAAAACTAGGACAAAGTGAACGAGATGATCCAGCAACATGGGATGGAACGAGAGGAAGATGAAGACGAGGTCTTACGTTAACGAGATCAACTCTGTCATAGGTACGGAACGTGTAAAGCAATTGCATGGGCAAAGGAGAGTTTTCAAACATCAAACACATTATGTGGAGAATAACTCGAGCACAAAAGAACAAGTGAAAGAGTCCTCTACAGAAGGTTCTCCGTTTTTTATTGCCATCTGATTAAAATCATTTGGTATTCTTAAACTGACTCATCTAAAAGATGAAGTTAATCAACGTAACGTCAAAAGAGGCATACGTCTTGAGTTCAAGCATTCACTCATTTTTTTTAAAAAAAATTGTATACATGCACGACTTTAATGTAAAAATAAAGTCATTCCAGCCATGTTGGGACAAAAACCAACAAAAGTAACCTCTCTTTGTAAGGATTTGTCTGGTACAGATTAAACCTGGAAAAAAAATGGAATTTTTTGCCCGTTTGGTATCAAAGTGGCCATCCTTTTTGACCACTTGTGAGTGACGTGGGACCTGTCTGCCAAAAGTAACGGTCAAAAAATGGCAAAAAATGGAAGAGAAAAGCCGCAACAGAGACGGCCTAAGTTTAAGCTTTTAGATGAAGTTCTCAAGTGAAGAAAGCATATCGGAGAGCATGGTTATGCTTACATCCAGTCAAGCTGCAACAAAGGGGTGCTACCATCCCACAAAATACATAGCAGAGAAGGCATTTTCAGTTCTTCAGGTTAGTTCATTCGATGTACTGGTGCACTGATAAATCTACATATTGGAGCACAAAAATGCTACTAATCGAAATGAGATTTTAGCAGACGAGACAAAAATATGACTTTCATCTATTGTTTTTTGCAGTAATGTTATAGGATTCTTGGGCTGCCTTCATCTCCCAAGATGTCCATTGTTGAAGAATTACCGATGATCAAGGCGAGTTCCTCCTGGTACAAACTATTGACTAACTCAATAACAGACCAAAAATGGACAGACTGATTTGACAACAGCTGTTTGAGTTTTTTTTTTTTTAAATGTCCACTCATATGTAGACACGCACCCCCATGTTTTTTTAACATGTCCTTGGACTTGTTTATGTAGCATAATTGGTGACAAAAAGATTGCATAGAGAGAGGTCAGATTGTGAGTGAATTGAAAAAAGCTACTCTATATTCCATTAAGTGGGAATATTATATTATTTAATCAATTAAGTGATGTGTATCAAAATTGTATAAATTCAACTTTTGTTCAAAAATTTGATCTTATAAACTATGTCATTTTAGTGTTCATAGATTAGTTAAGAAAAATATGAATGCATATTGCATACATAATTTAATGGCCCAAATTTAATGTACGTTTCAAGCCTCCGAAAACTCCGACCCCAATTAAATTTCATCCGCATAGAACAATATTTTCAGTTGCACCCCTGCATATTTGCAGATATTGTTGTTGCAATTTGTTATTTCCCTGTTGCTTGCACTCATTGGATATCACATGTTTGGAAATATAATTGATGAAAATATACTTCTTTCACTTGAAAAACGCAACCAACTTATCCAAAGGTCATATTCAAGTTTTCCAATTTTCCCTTTTCTTCCTGGATATTCATTGTTTCCTTTTTCTTCCATAAAATACCTTATTTCCCATCACGAAGTTCAACAAACCAATCCCACGCCTCGTATCAGCATCATCCAACACGTCATCATGAAGAAGGCTGGCAACCTACCAAAAAGAAAAGAATAAAATAATTGGTAATTGTTGGCCTAATTCAGTAAGCAAGTTTATCTCCTTTAATGTCTGTCATCTAGAACCTCTGAAAGATTTTGAAATACTGTACAGTTCACTAGGAAGTCATAGAACATTATTGGATACACCTGGTCTTTTACTGGGCTTTTCCACTTTTTTTGCAGAACATTCAATGAAAAACTCGAAGACCAAATGAAAATCAAGGTAAAATAGAAGTGTTACCACTTATGGGAAGAGTTACAAGTAAGCAAATGTAAGAAGGTGAATTTAAACATGCACATGTATTTTAGGATATAGCCCCCTGTTCTCCAGAATCCAAAGATACTTCAGAAGGTCAAGTGCTTCCATCTTTATGAAGCCCATTCCACCATCCCTACTAATCAGTGCAATCATACTAATACTATCGGTGATTCAGATCTAAATTCTGAAAAGGTTAAATACCAAAAAGCTATGATTTTGCTACCATGCAGCATGCATCACCTTCAGGATGCTAGACACCAGACCAAAGATTTTTGGTAATACCCGTAATTCAGATCCTGCAGTCCACCATGAATCCCAAAGTTGGGTTGATTAAAAAAATATATTCATTTTTTGTCCATACATTATCTCTGTCTACTCAGTATGCTCACGTGCGTTGGGGTTACAACAAATTGAATGGTGTAAAAGCTTCAGTTTTTGTTCCTACACCTGTAAGGTTTTGGGTTGGTTGGGTGAGGCGATGGAGTAGGAGGGGAGGAGGCCAAAAACTAAAATGGATCATCTCTGTTATCTCAGTACACATTTTTTTGTGCGTAATTCCGCTGAAAAAGCATGAACGGTGGCATCAGGAGGTGATCTGGACATTGGTAAACTTAAAGCTGTTGCCACTAACAACAAAACCTGCAAGGTACATTAGTTAGATTAACAATTCATCGAAATAGGACAATCACCAGTGCAGAAAGTATATAAGAAGTTTATCTAACTTGCCACTATGTAGAATATAACAGTACATGAGATTAAAATTAGTCCTTCTTGTGCCAACCCAAATAGAAATGACAAAATAAATTGCACGATAAAACGATTACAGATTAGCATATGATCATGGAGCTTGGCCCTCAAATTGAAATGAAGATGTTACCGTGGGCCGAAATCTTTTTCCTTCCACACCCATTTTAAAGAAGTACTCGGCAGCAGAGGCAAGCTTTGGAACCTATAAGCGATCGAAAGAGGTGCTACTTTACCTCATTACAACACATTTGTCAATCAAACCAATAGACACGCATGTCAAATACCTTCGCAGCTACCATGGACCTTAACCTATTTGCAAGAATCAATAATTCATCGGCAACGAGAGAAAATGGATCTAGTTGCTCCTGGGATAAAAAAAAATGATAAGTGAATTAACACGTATCTTTTCCGTGTCTTTTGCAACCAAAAGACCACAACTATACAATCAAGCAACAAAATGTGAAAGATAACAAAGAAGACACAAAGAAATGCAGCGTCAACATGAGCTAACAAATCACTATTTAACAAAGGGCAATAAGCAAATTTAAAAAATTAGTTACACAAATTAATCAAGAAGATTAAGGATTGAGCTAACCTCATCTACAGAGCTTTCTTGAGATAAGCTTGTTGCCCAACGCCTCTAAGGGCACTTGAAACCCAAGAATAAATAACTCTGCAACCCAAAACCTACTAGTCACCAGCAACAATAACAAATACAGCATTAACAATTACAAATTTATGAATGGCCAATAAATACCACCAATTTATGTTATCAGAAAAAAAAAAATGGATTGATAGATTAAAAAAACTCAGTCACATGAATATATTAGAGTAGAAGAATAATATCTTAATACTTGAGAAAAAAAGAAGAATAGACTGTAGGTGAGGACAAGATATGAACCACCAAGGTTGCAAAATATCCATGGCAAGCAAATATCACCAGCTAAAATCCTAAAACCTCCAATAACCAACCCCATGCCGGCACTAGTTACTACTGCATTAATTTCAAAATTTCTGTGACTTAGCCACGCTTTTTAAGAACACATGATATACAACCTCAAGAATACCTTATCAAGAACACATGATATACAACTGTCAATGTCTAATCTCCATCAACATAAAAGTTACAAACTTTATGCAGTAAATTATTGTGTGATATACACTCCAGTAAACTAATTCAAGCTGCTACAACAACGGAGCCTCTCCACTACAAACCCATCCGGTTATTTCAATTTACATATTAACTTAATAACTAGAAATAAAACTATACTCCAAAAAAGAAATTACGATTACAGAAAAAAATAAAAATAAAAGAACAAGTAATTCCAATAATGTGATTGGTATGGTGTAGCAATTGGTGCTCGTTGTAACACAAGATCCATCAACTCCGGCTGTAGCCCGACCTCGCAATCCGGGCCAGTCCATCTCCTGAATCTCAATATTTTATATGTATAAATATGTATTCTTGTCCTGTGTGTTATCTTTAAGTGTTGTTTCAGTGAGATTTGTGCGGGTATGTGGGTGAGAGATGAAACCCTGAGTTGAAGGAAAGAGTTGAGGGTGGCGACTCGGACTTGGTGAGTGACTCTTTGTGGCAATCTCAGAGTTGAAAGTGATTCTGAAGTACTTTATTAATTGCAAATATTTGATCTTCCATTTATCATTTTAATCTAAATACACGAGAGAAATGCAAATATTTGAAAATAAATGTTAATTATTATACATATACGTAAATAGTAAAATTCATAATTGAATGTAAATATTAGAATTACAACTAAGAGTAATGCTAAGTAGTTGCAATGGAGTTGCAACTCAATCGAGATGACTTTAGATGATAAGTTAAATTAAATAAATTATTTGATTTCAAATATCATTTAATACCACATCGACATTGTCGTCATATAGAATGGAGTTATGAGGGCCAAATATCATTACTCTCCAATTGTAATGAAAATAAAATTATTTTTCGATCCTGGACCAGAAAAATATATGAACTAATTAAAATTTTGGTACAATTACAAAGTAAAGCTTCAAGAAATTGACTCTCTCCCGGGTGCAATAAGTGCTAAAATAGGTCAAAAGATGGCGTTAAATTTGTCAGTTTGCAGCATTCTCTTCGTTCGCCATCATTTGTACTTTTTGGGCGTGATTGTATCTTCATCACTATGAGAATCAATCCCAGCAACTGGTAAAAGATTGATCCACTGTGAGAGCAAAATTCATACAGCTACATCCTTTGGTTATTAGAATCTCTTGAAATAGAGAATACCCTGTACCAAATGCTTCAAACTCAAAGTGTAACCTTCCCACGGACTTCTTGATTTAAAGCAACAATCTTAAGTCTCTACGATCTTCACGAACACAATATAAGACTGCAATACCACAAGTATACATCATTTCTGTCACTGATTCAGAAACTGCATTGGTTTGGCATGCATCCATATGCTCCTCATGCAGACGGTAGCATTAATTAGTGCATGAGAAATAGGACTTTCTGAAAGATTCCTGTTTGAAGTTGAAGCTCAGTTCATACATGAAGTCATCAAAATTTTCAGGCTCAAATCTGCAGTCAACCGTGGTTATATTGATTCTTATTTCTGAGAAGATGCAACAAGGTCAGTGTGTGAGAAATCGAACTTCTGCAAGATTTCTGCACATCACAAATTCAAATAAATTAGTTGGGACGTTTTAAGCAGCATAAACAGACAACTTGTACAAAATACGAATTCAAGTTTTTTGGGCTAAGATCGCAAGATACTTTCACCAAGTGTTTGTTTCCGAGATATTATTTGAAGTGCAAAATGTTTTTTTCTTTTGGAGAATGTTTTGTTGAAAAGTAGGAAAAGATTATGCGTCCAAGTGAAAATTTATTTTCTTGGGAGAATGTGTGATTAAAAATGATTTTCAAATAAGCTATGCCAAACAAACGCTAAATTAAGTTCTTTTTTAAAGAAAATGTGAAACTTCGGGTTGGGTTTGAAATTACCCTTATTATAGAGATGTTCCACATTTGTACAGAATCAGGACTCTATAATCAGATGTTCTGTTCAATCACAGAGCTGCATTCACTTCTAAGAAATGACAAAATAAATTGCACGATTACAGATTAGCATATGATCATGGAGCTTGGCCCTCAAATTGAAATGAAGATGTTACCGTGGGCCGAAATCTTTTTCCTCCCACACCCATTTTAAAGAAGTACTCGGCAGCAGAGGCAAGCTTTGGAACCTATAAGCGATCGAAATGAAGATGTTACCGTGGTTATATTGATTCTTATTTCTGAGAAGATGCAACAAGGTCAGTGTGTGAGAAATCGAACTTCTGCAAGATTTCTGCACATCACAAATTCAAATGAATTAGTTGGGACGTTTTAAGCAGCATAAACAGACAACTTGTACAAAATACGAATTTAAGTTTTTTGGGCTAAGATCGCAATGATACTTTCACTAAGTGTTTGTTTCCGAGATATTATTTGAAGTGCAAAATGTTTTTTCTTTTGGAGAATGTTTTGTTGAAAAGTAGGAAAAGATTATGCGTCCAAGTGAAAATTTATTTTCTTGGGAGAATGTGTGATTAAAAATGAGTTTGAGAAAAAATGATTTTCAAATAAGCTATGCTAAACAAACGCTAAATTAAGTTCTTTTCCAAAGAAAATGTGAAACTTCGGGTTGGGTTTGAAATTACCCTTATTATAGAGATGTTCCACATTTGTACATAATCAGGACTTTATAATCAGATGTTCTGTTGTTAGTGTCTCGACGTAAGTGAAGATTTTCGTCCTCCATTTGAATGTGTAGCAAAGACAGACAGTCATAAACTAATTCAGCTTGTGAGAATGTCTTGTCTTCAGCTAAGAAGGATCGGATTCTTCTGTCGACCTCAATCCAGCTGCAACCAGGATTCTTTCTCAACCCTAAATCTTTCATCTTCAATCTCACCTTGCGTGCCTCGTCCCATTTCTTGGTAGAAGCATACATCTTTTCCAAAACGATATAAGTTGATGGATCATCTGGATCCTTCTCAATTAGAAGTTTTGCAATTTCCTCCCCTAATTTTAATTCCCCGTGCAAATGGCATGCAGAAAATAGTGTGCTCAATAAATCAACGTCCTCTCTGATATGTTGACTTCTCTGAAGAATCTCATAAGCTTCATATAATCTCCCAGCACGTCCTAGAAGATCTATAAGACATGAGTACTCTGCAATTGCAGGTTGGATACCATAATTATTTACCATTAAATTAAAGTAATGGTGCCCCTCATCAACTAATCCTGCATGACTGCAAGCAGAAATTACAGCAAGGAAGGTAACCCTATCTGGTTTTTTATTAAATTTTAACATTTTATCAAAAAGTTTCAAAGCTTCAAATACTTGACCATGAGATCCGTAAGCTACAATCATTGAAGTCCATGACACTAAATCAATTGTAGACAACTGATTAAATACACCTTCAGCCTCATTTATAGCACCACATTTTGCATACATATCGAGAAGTGCCCCCATTACTATTTCGTTGGAATCCAACTTGCTTTCAGCAATGCAATTGTGTAACTCTTTGCCCCTTTCCAAGGCAGCCATTTGTGAACAAGCTGTCAATGCACTGGTGAATGTAATTGCATCAGGTGTTATACCTGCTTCCCTCAAGTCATCATATATGCCAAGAGATTCAACGTAACAGCCTGCCGATACATAACCAGAAATCATTACATTCCAAGCAACTACATCGTTTTTTGGAATCATTCGAAAGACTTCTTCAGCTAGTACAACACTTCCACACTTGAAGTACAAATCAATTAGTGAGCTGTAGGTGAATATATCAGAGACTATATTATTTCTTATTATATAACCATGAACAAACTTTCCATGTCGGAGTTGAGTTGATGTAGCACAAGCCCCTAACAAGCTTGTTATGGTTGTTGAACTAGGCCTAACTTTCTCTTGCTTCATCCACACTAAAAGTTCAATGCACGACACACTATCCCCCCTCAAACTGTAACCTCCAATCATTGCATTCCAAGAAACCAAGCTCTTATTCCCAATTTTGTCAAACACCTCTTTAGCCCTCTCTAAGCAGCCACATTTCCCATACATATCCACTAGAGAAGCTTTCACAAAACTATCCAACACAAGCCCATCCCTCACCACTTCTTCATGGATTCTCTTCCCTCTTTCCATATCCAAAAGCCTTGCACAAGATGAAATGGCTGTCGTGAAGGAGACAGAATCGGGCCTAAACCCCAATTTTTTCATCCTCTCAAAATAACCCAATGCTTTCTCGTACTGACCACTTTGATAATAGCAAGAAATCACATTATTCCAACTAGCCACGTCTTTTTCAGGCATTTCATCGAACACCTTTACAACTAATCCAAACTCTCCGGACTTGGCATACACACTTGTCAAAGAGCTAGCGACAACAACATCTGATAAATACCCGGTTTTTATCAAATTGACATGAACCTTGATCCCATATTCTACTCTCCTTAATCCACCACAAGCCTTCAACACACTTGGATATGTGTAACTATCGGGTTTCAAATACGGGAACCGCAACAAATCTTCAAACAACTCAATAGCTTCATTGAACATAAGATTCTTTGTGTATATTGAAATTAGGCCATTCCATAATGTGATGTCCAATGGATTTTCAATATTTTGAAAAACCAACTTTGCTAACTTATATTCCTGACATGAAATATAACGGTTGATGAGATTTTTGCATACAGCAATGTTGTTTTGTAAGCCAGAAGAAATTATCTTTTGGTGTATGACTTGGATTTGTTTAAGTGATTCTACATTCATCCACCATTTTAGGAGAGAAAACATTCTCTATAAATCCTTCATCCTGTTTTCAGCATGATCAGTTCTAGAGCACCCCAACCCCAAGACATAAATGAAATGTCCACTGGCAGATTAAGTCCACCCAAACCAATATCATTCTCTGTCAAATGCATCAAATGCAAACTGAACCAATATCAATCTCTGTCGAATGCATTCCAACTGGTCACATTTCTCTGTCAAGTGCATCAAATGCAAACTGTACTAACTCATTCTCTGTCAAATGCATTCCAACCAATATACATCAAATGCATAAAGTAGCAAGTGCATACATCAGGATTATAAAAAGAAAAGTAAAAGTGTCCTAACTCATTCGTCGACTGCTCTATTGCAATGTGTGCCAACTAGTTCTAGACCAACCAAATAAACCTCTATCTACATTCAGTGTGTACTTGTAGTTGGTCAGATCGAGAACTTGCACAACCAGATTCAATTAAACAACAAAATCGAAGTAGTAATTTGAAGTTCAATTCAATCATTCAGCTTATTCAATTTGAAACCCGTAGATGACAATCCCTTCACAACCCTCCCCAGACCAAGCTAAGAACTAGTGAAAGCATACCTAAACATTGTATGCAACACCCCACAAAAATCATACCAACCCACGGTTCCACATATTCTGAAAATCATCTTCGCACTATTAAAATTGGCCTTGACAAAAATAAATAAATGAATTCGAATTAACCTTCAAACGGTCCTTCCATTTGCCCGACTCCTTGCTTGAACTTATGAAATCAAATGGATGCTGCTTCTTCACGCTTCAGTTGGGCTCTTCGAGGCGGACACGAAAATTTTTAGTTAGGGGGCACAATCAAACGTGCAAAAAAATTATGAATAAATTAAAGCATTTGATATCTTATTACAATTCTTCTATACGCATCGTACTTTAATATAGTTCCATAATTACATCTTTTTCAATATTATCGAATGCTTCCTTCTCTATATTAATGTGCTATCAAATAATCAATGAAAACAAACTCTACAAATAAAATAAAGGCAATTAGAAAATCGGAAGGGAATATTGAAGCATAAAGTGGCTCAATTATACAAATGGAATCACATATTTACGAAACAAATCAAGTGGCAACATAATCTCTGCTCCATTCCTCCCAGCAACTTTCCCCAGCAAACTCAATCCCATCAACATAATCCCCAGCAATAGCAACTCACAGGCCACTGCCCAGTGCACGCCCAAAACAATTCCCAGTAACATTCATTCCCACAATTCACATAAACATAATCCCCAGGCCCCAGCAACTCAATTTCAAGTTTCAACAAACAAATATGATATCAAACAGTCAGAGGCCGGAATTAGAAGGTTAGGGTTCACTGAAACTTATAGGAAGTGGAGAGATCCGAGCAGTGGCTAGAAAGCAAATAAAACCGAAATCAAATACTTCTGGTGGCGCCGATGACTCACAGTGACCGGCAGATTTCGAGCGATTTNGAAGGTTAGGGTTCACTGAAACTTACAGGAAGTGGAGAGATCCGAGCAGTGGCTAGAAAGCAAATAAAACCGAAATCAAATACTTCTGGTGGCGCCGATGACTCACAGTGACCGGCAGATTTCGAGCGATTTCTCTGGAGTGGCGGTATGAACTCTGCCGTTCGTGCTCTTTTCAAGTTTGAAGGATTTCAAGTTTACAAGGGTGTCCTCAACTCAAATTTTAATAGATTTCTTAGTATTTATAAATTTTCATGGATTTGATGGAATTCAATAAAATTTAATAGA
>CAIGRR010513068.1:0-13961 GCA_903798365.1 Fraxinus sp. 1973-6204
CGTTGGAAAAGAACAATATCACCAGCATCAAGCTTTTTTTCCTTAACAAAACGGCTCCAGCCTTTTGTTAATACATAGCTTTGACTACTGTTCCAGTAAGAGTAGCGGAACCTCCATGATTTTCCAAGTTCATCCTCAAATCCCAATAGAAAACCCTTATCTCCCGAGTCACCGCCGTTGAGCGGAAAGTATTTTTCAGCGTGTTGTTTTGGTATAACAAGACGGTTTAGCTTGCCCACATCACTAGGAGTCAATGGCTTCTCAAATAATGCTTCTTTGGGAATTTCTTCTTCTGAATTGTTCTCTCTCTCACCTTCAAATTCTTCTTCATCTTCGTTTAAATTGAACCCGAAAGCGGTGTTCTGGCTGCTAAACATGTCGGTGGAGGCGGTGGTGGTTGTGGTTGGTTGTGTCCACCAGTATGCTTCTGAAGAGTATTGGTTTATTGACATTTAGAGAGAGAAGAGAGAGTGTATTAGAGAGAAAAACACTGTATGTTTGTGTGTTGTGATGAATCTGAAATTCTGATTAAAGTAGGAGAATGGGCAGGGATTTGATTATTGTTTTGATGTGGAAATGTACTAGCAGAAGGTGGAAATATAGACATATAGAAACAGTTAGTGTATGTATATGCATAGAAAGAAGGGGTGGGTGGGGTGTCGTAGGGGGTATATGATTATATGCAAGTACGGGGGTACTTTAAGGTTTTGCGTGAGAGGAAAAATCAATCATTATATTGAATGCAAATCCACTGTATAACTTTCCATAGCTATACGGAAATTAGGTTCAAGAAAACTAGTGAATTTGACGCACCACATACACGTCTTGGAAAAACAAATTACAAATGGGATCCCTAATCTATTGAAAATGTAGTAATTAGGTCCCCAACGTAATATTTTTGCAGCTTCTGACTTTTTTTTTCAATCTCATTTTCGAAATAGTTGGTCCCTATTTGACTATTTTACTTAACAAATAATGATATGTATACAACTTGAGGATAATTTTATGTAAAGTGACATTAAATGATATAATTAATTGTAAATAAAGATAAATCGTCTTTCTAATAAAAAAATAAGTTTTTAATCAATAATAAGGATAAAATCGCCATTTGGGACTCGAGAGCCACCAAAATAATAAGTGGAAGATCTAATTGATATAATTTTCGATAGGTTTAGTCTAATTATACTTATCTTTGGTGGTTTAAAGGACAAGGTCTAGGCAAGTTAAAGCGTGAGGTGTGAAGAATTCGTTTCGCATATTAAAAAGATGATCAATCCTATTTTGATCACCTATAATACGGGCCCAATTTCCATAAGGAGCAACAAATGCGGGTCTCAACACCAAAATTTATGACTAATACAAGCTTAGGTGTAAGAAGGTATGCATCTTTTATTATTTTTATGTTAAATAAACTAATTTAATAAAGTGAATTATTATTAGTAATTTAAAATAATTAAAATACGGAAGCGCCTTACTATGCTTAGACGTACATTTAGTCTCATAAGACTTGAGATTTGACCTTGTCGTCTAGTCACATCTTACACATTTTAGAAACTAAAACTAATCTATAGTTGGGGTTCAAAAGAAAGCTAAAAGAACGGAGAAAGCACAAAGAATCTAACTTTGAACAAGGTAAAAGTAAAACCTTAGAAAGCTCAACCCTAGTCCTTGACAAACCTTGCTTTTCTCAAATGTTTCTTGAATCTTAGGTTGAAGATTCAAGTGTTACAAAATAAAACGTTGGAGACTTTAACTGCAAAAATAATACATTGATGATCTACTTGTTATATCTTCAATAGATTGAAAACCCAAACTACAATTTTTCCAATTTTATCATGAATCTTGTGAAAGATGAGATTCTAATTTCCATCTTAGAAACACTACCCATGTTACTATGTTGGCTAACAGATCAAGTGGTGGGGCTGCACGGACTCTGTACCCATCCACCGGCTGGCCCTGCACTAGGTTTATTGTTATTTTGAGGGAAGAGCTTGCACATTTGATTATGTGTGTGTATATATTTCTTTGTTTTTGCTTCATTTGTCTAGTGATCCTTGTGCATAAGGGTAGATACATGTATGCAATAATGAGAATCATATTTATTAGGAAAAGGTTGGGGCAATTATTTCATGCGTTTTAAGTGTTAGGTAACCGAGTGTCTTTAGTAATACTTTAATAGGGAACGGTAAGGATGACGATTTGAATACAAAAGTCTAGTCGGTTGCTACAAATACTGCAAATTCAAAATATAAATTTTGTAAGTTTATAAAAAGTCGTACCTTATAGTAAATGATCCGGAGTTTCTAGAGGAAAGAGGGTTGGTACTGATATGAATTCAAGAATCTAGTCAATTACTATAAATTCCAAGGGTTTATAATTGTTTGGAAAGTATTTATAAACAGTTTAAAATATATAATTGGAAAGAAATGAGTATTTGATAAGTGGATGATACTTATAATTCTCACAAAATTGAAAAATAAAAATTGATTTGCCCGTCTATAACATAAGTCAAACACGTGTAAGTGGGTGAAGTAGCGTTATAATGTTTGTTGAATATCTAGACAAGACTTTAACTTGAGTGTTTTGGCATGTTTCATTTTCTTACTTAAAATTCTAGAACTTAAATCCTTTATTGGAGTGTGAAACACATTGATCTCAAGTTTTGTACTGACATTTGTATATAACAAATTTTAGTTTTGCTACAGGTACAATTTGGTTGACAGCTTTGTTGACAGTGTGTGAGGTGGTCAATACTTTTGCCATTAATTTTAACAATGCTTAAAACAATTAATGACACAGATTTTTACACCTTATTGAATGTCAACAAAAATGTACATTTTTTTGCGTATAAATAGCATAATTCAACAAATTTTAGCTCTTTTCTTCTTAGATGAAGCACTTATGAAACGTAGGGTCTAATGAAATACTTATCACGTGCATGACATCAATCGAAGTAGGAGTTATTTGACAAAGTTTTTGATTAAAATCTTAGCAGATTTTGTTAAAAGTTAATGAAATATATAGTTGTAAAGTTAATAGAAGTTTTGAATCTCATAAATGTGTGTTTAAAACTAAAATCTGATTAGTTAAAACTTGATAAAATTTTGTTCAAAAAAGCATTTAATGTGAGGCCATTCCTATTGAAACCAGGGTTAGCTAGGGATAAAAATCCAGAGGTCCAATCCATTGACTAATTTCAAACAAGTAGAAAAGAGATAAGATTTGTCCAATAGAAATGAATGAAATCCCTCATTGCATTCGTGTCTCAATTCTCTCCTCATCTATCACTTTGGCATATCTCTTCCTATAACAGAGAATGCATGTGCAATAAAATTTACAAAATTGCATTTTTAAGATAAGAAAATTATTATTTTATTGGTCATGTCACATTTTTTCTAGAAGATAATTTTTGTTATACTAACTATAGTTTAGCATGATAATATTCAATTTATACAACTCCTTTTATGTGGTCGTGACGTTTTTTTTTTATTGGATTTGATCATTTTTACTCTAAAAATATATTTTACAGCAGTATTACGTATATATACCAAAAAAGTTTCAAAATTTTTGCATAATTTTTTTAAACTGGGTTAAAAAAGTATTTTACAGCTGGCCACCCTGAGTTCGGGGTGGTGTGGGGATGTAAAAGAAGACAACGACCTCATCTGGTCATGAGACGTTTGATGACAACGATGACTCTTCAAATGATGATATTTTAGAAAATACAAATTAAGCACCCGTTTGACCCCCATTATTTCACATTATAACGAGAGAAATAATAATTTTTTAGAAAATATATGGTTAAAAAAATGAAAAGTTTTTGAATTTATGCGTAATATTATTTTATTGGAGAATATGTAGTTAATAAAAAGAGAGAAAAATGAATTATAATTTAATAGGGAATAATAAGGGGCAAACGGGGGCTACCACCCAGGTTCACGAGGCCAACCTGTGAGCCTTATTTACTCATGTCTCTATCCATATATATATTTATCAATCTTATTACATGTACATCTTGATTTATACCTTAACTTACCGAATTTACACTGACAAAATCTCATACCATCTTTCACATTTCATACATTTAATTCAACCATCACAATCTTGTCACGTCACTCATCTGTCGACAAGGGTGTCAAATTTAACGTACAAATAACTTAATTGTATATTTTTTTTGTAACTATATGTAGTTGAAAAAAAATTAAATAATTTGCATTGGTACACGTGAAATTACGGGGACCTAGTTTTATTATCAAATAATCTTGATTGCTGTCACAATTATTGCTATAAAATATCATTAGTTTATCATTTCAGACTGTATCAATGCCATGCAACTACATTAATTAATGACCATGAAAGAGCCAAGAACAATGAACTACAATCTAATTATTGATACCCATCTCTCCATTTTATTTTATTTTTAAGAGTACGTTATAAATTAATCAGAGCTATCGAATCTGGATTTATTCTTTAATAATATTCTGTCACATGTAAAATCGTTAGTTTCATTGAACACAACTAAGGTGTATTCAGATGTTGTTATCATAGTTAAGATTGTTGGATTTGTAATAATGATAAATTTAATGTGGTAAGCATATTTGAGATTTTAATGTTTGATATCGAGCGTCAACACTTTAAGAAGTCAACTACATTTCATTATTTTTATTAAAAAGAAATTTTCGGAATAAAGTTTACTCAATTTGGTTACTGTAGATCGTGCTTTGTCGATGAGTATAAGTTTGTGAAAGTAAATTGAAGAAAAAAAAAAATAAGAAAGCTAAGCCAAGCCAAGCTTGAATATCCCAACTCTAAAAGAAGTTGATAAATACACGCCTAGCGTCGAAGTTAGTCATAAAATCCAACTTGAACTGCGGTGGATACCAACTCATCACCAAGACACAAAAGTTGGCATAACGTGCACCATTACCATCAAGGATTATCTTGAGTCTCTACAACGTGTCAATTTAAACAATACTCGGTGACAACTGACAACATATGACAAATTTAGTAAAGCGTGATTAATCGAAAAAAAAAAGTGGATATGACATTGTATGTCAATAACATTAGCAAATATTTTCCGGTCGTTGCAACATCTTTCAACATTTGCCTACTAGATGGTGTGACGCGTCGGTTCACCTACCAAAAATTGATGTGAGAAAACTTTTACTATTTTTTTACCCCGACAACTGATTATAAGAGAATATATCATTTTTATCTTTAAGGACTACTCTCGTTAAATAAAATCAAATCTTTCAACTAAAATAGATTTACACGATCGACAATAAAATATTGTCGGTCTACCGATTTTTGAAGTGAAGGATACTTTGTCAAATATTTCTCCAATGAACGTATGGAATTGGTCTCACCATCCACCAACAAGTTGTCGCCCTCGTAAGTCATATACGTAAATCAAATCTAAATATCTTTTGCCTATTTGTTCAAATAAAGAAAGATTCACATGTCACACGCTATATGCAAATTGGGGTAGCTGTCTTAACTGCAATTCAAATATTATTCATATGGTCAAAACATCATTTTCCCATGTCTATCAAAGTCACGTTATAATTATACAAATTCAATTAAAATATTATAGTTCTATAACTATGTAGAAGAAGCCACGTCTCCTCCTTTTCTGCTTGTGGCCCACTCCCCATATTTTATTATTTTAATGCTGAAATCGAGACAATAATTATCTAAATTTAGATTCATTAAATTCATTTTTTATTTTTATTTTGGTGAATTGAAGGCTGATGGCTTTCTAATTTGCACATTAGCTGGCCCCAGATTTTATTTTATTTTTTTGACCAAGAAAGTTTGCCTTTTTTCTACAATTATTACTGCCAGCTTACTCTTTTTAACTTGAGTCGAACTAGGGTACCAGACTTTGGTTCACATGTCGGTACTTACAGGCCTGATAAAGTAGAAAAATCCTTTTAACACCTATCAATATAAATAATATTATACTTGTATGCTTGTTTGATGAAGCGCACACGAGCAGAGTCGTGTACACGAAGCAAGCTCGATCCGACCCTCTGTCTTACATACATCATGGTTTGAACCAAGTCCATGTAGGACATTCTAACTTCGAAGCATCAATTCTCCTAGTACAATTTTAACTTATAAAAGTCCCAACTCGAAAATTTAGTTCATTTCTTGTAATTTTGCTCTTCATGCTTCCATCTTTCTTTAATTTGTGCATTTAAATACAATCTTGTGCAGAAAAATTTCAAAATGTAACAACTTGAATATGATATATATTTTGAATCAATTTCGTGCACATTTCATTATGCAGCATATTGCAGCAAACTAGTGGTTAGAACAAAACCATGGTGACTTCCACTATAGCATAAAGTCCACAAACTTTGGCCCCTTTACCTATTTTCTTCTATGTTGGGGTATTTTGAATAAATGGACCGACCTGTCCTATTCTTGGCCTAACTTTGAAAGAAAAATGTGACTGAAAATTATTTCATTTTTCATTATATTCTGATATTCACTAGACATTAAACACATTGGACAAAAGACTCGCACATTTCCAAATTGTTACTTGCATGGTTCATTATCAATCATAATTGGATGGTTCCTAGAACTTCTTGTTCATAGTTCTTCATTTTGTGGATTATTTAAAATCAAGTTTGCATAAAATGGATCAGATAATAAAATGTTGACGAACCACTCTTCACCACTAACATTCTGATAGAAATGTTGACGTAATCCCTCTTATCCATTAACACCGATAATCTTGGAGTCTATCAATACATTTTTTTTATTACGTTCTTTCGTCACTTCTAATGATTATTATGTTAAGATTTGAAGTTTCATCTTAAAAGATTAACCTTATTAAGATGAGTAGTTCAAATCCTTATAAATTGGTCTATATTTTTAACTTTATTCGATGTGAGAATTTTATCCCTTAACATGCCCCCGCAAGATGGTAACTCGTTTGAACAGACCAATTTTGAATTTTGTGTGCTCAATTTTTTTAAGTCTTAATCGGATCGAATCGCTCGTTGGAGTTTAACGGGCTCTGATATCATGTTAAGATCTGAGATTCCATCTTAAAAGGTCAACCTTATTAGGAGGAGTAGTCCAAACCCTTATAAATTGGTATGTATTTTCATCTTTATTCGATGTGTGATTTTTATCCCTTAACATACTAGTCTATGTGATGATGAATATTTTTATTTATTGGATAATATATCAGACTTTAGTGTCACATAGAATGATGTCATTAATTACAATAATGAGAAGAATTATTCATTTGATGGCTATAGCCATGAATTCATTATTGATTTAGTACAAAGTATCAAATAAAGTTCGAAACTTTGTACCAAATAAAGTTCGAAACAAAGTTACATTCTTAAAAAAACATTACTTTTTGAAGACAAGATAGGGACTGTTAAAACGTGTAAGAAGTGGGATTTCTTGCAAATATTGTTTGTGTAATCATAAAACCCTACCAATTAGAAGAATCAGCTAAACTATGATAATATTGAGAGAGCCACTTTGATATGATGTGGACTTCTCTTCTTCTAACATCTTGAAGCCACTTTGGATCTTCATCTGTTGAGAATCTAAGGTCTACGTGATGTGCACCTGTCAAATGTTACCATTTTTGTGCACTTTAGCCCGTGAGAGAGAAAGAGGTGTAAATCTCGATTTATCGTACATGCTTCTATGTAAATTGAATATCTATAGGCAATTCACATGCTACTTTGCAGCTCTATGAGACAACATTGCACTAGTTAATTAGAGTCCGAGTAATCATGGAACCAGTTATTATACAAGATACACGGAGAAATGGGATTTTCAAGTTGTTTCAAACGTTGGCCTTCGATTGCCACTATAGAAACTACTTTTGCATATGTACACTTTTTAAGGAATAATGAACGTTCTGTCATTGAATATCTATAGGTAATTTCACATGCTATTCTTATACCCCGTGACTTGTATACGAGCATTATGAGACAATCTTGCATAAACCAATTAGCATTCGAGTAATCATAAAACCAACCATTATAAAACAAAACAAAGTGAGATCTATACTAACCTTTTTTTGCTACAATGGCGACTATACTTTTGGATATGTCTTTTAACACCCTGTCATGTTATCACGAACAATAAGTTTAGATAACAAGAATATCATGTATTAATGTTTGTGCATATGCATATTCTCTAAAGGGAAAGATAATTTGAAGAAAATTTTCTTGCGATAATTATACTTTTACTCTAGTGTTAATTTAAGTAATTATAATTTGATTTCAATCAAGTAACTATACTTCAATTTTGTTCAATTATGCAACTATACTTTTAAGTTGATTTCAATAAGGTAGCACCATCCAATTCCATCACTTGGACTAGTGGAAATCACTAGCGTGACCAATCAACAAATGATGGTCGTCAGATATATAACTGAAGTTGTACTCATTCCATGTCAGCAACTAACACTTTCGTGGGATTACCATAATTTATTGACTATCACGTATCGATTTTCTTTAATGAAATTCAGTACAAAGTTATATTAATTCAACTAAAAGTAAAGTACAGTTACCCGATTAAAATCATATTAGAGTCTAGTTACTCGATTGAAAGAAAAAATGAAGCATAATTACTTAATTGATACTAAAATGAAAATACAATTACTGCTAATACAATGCCTATGTTTGGGATTCATTTTCTTCTCCTTAAATTGTACTTTTCAAAGTCAAATATTAATTTTATTTACACATTTTATAAGATCCAAAAGTAGGACGCACTTGTCAGTTTTGAAAAAGTAGAATTTTAGCAGCAAAATGAAACCCAAACAGAGACAATTTACAAGAAAACTTACCCTCCACCACTCCATGGATCTCTTAACCCATTAAAGAAGATGATATTGCTCCCAAACCGCTTCAAAACTCTGTGAATATTCTGAAAAAGAAACCAAAATTATTTAAACCAGACCATAACATCACAATTCCAGCACATATTTGTAATGTTTTCAAGTTGGGCCAGATACCCACATGGCCTCCAAACTCAGTAGTAATCCAGTTGGGCCTGGGTTCAATTTTGAACTCATAATTGCAAAATTCGACCCGGTCGTTGTAGCTCGGCTCATACTCTGGAAACATGCTCTCCGCATTGCTACCATCGGTTTGCATAATCATCTCGGTACATGCCTGAAACAAGTTATAAATAACATGATATCAGAGCAAACAAATATCCTAAATTTAAATCTACACCGCATTTACATAATATTTTTTAGTTTTTTTTATGTATTCTATCACTATTTATTTGACATATGTACTAAATAAATAATTGGGATCCGCAATTTAATTGAAATCAATGATACATACATAAGTTAAATAGTGACAATGAGTACTCAACCAGGGTAGCTTTGAGGCACATTCTACCTAGTTTAGTCATTTTCAACTGAAAGGAGAGAACATAAACTCTAGTACCTGCCATGTCCACCCACCAAGTCCGTGAGGATCGGAATCATCATCAAGATTAAAACACGTGGCATTTCCAGTGTAATTGTAATAAATATTGGCCGCACCATATAATTTCTCGAACGTGTTATTCCCTGTCTTTGGGTCATCAATTGCTTTACACATCTGTTTAACATAATTAAAGTCAAATACTCACATGTTACAATCATTAATTATGTTCTCCTTTTTACTTATAATTTAATTTACTTATAAGTAGAAATGATACCTCTTTGACTGGATAAGCTGGCAATGGATTAAGAAAATTGGAAGTAGTTGGATAATCCGTCATAGCAGTGTAAACAAAAGCAGTTTCAAGCCAACCTTCAAGAGAATTTGCACTGTCATTTCTGCATATATAAATTATAATTAAAACCCATTAATTATAAATTAATAATTCAGGTCAAATTAAAAAAGAAAAAAAAAAATCTTACTTGCAAATTCTGAATGCCTTTTTAAGTATCTCCACTCCACCAGGTTTTGCTGCTGTCTCTTCAATTTCTTGCCATGATCCTTTTATCACTTTGTAACAATTCTCACTCTCACTCTATTATTGTCACATTCACATATTATTACCAAGAACACGAGCAGCGCGACTTGCTAGAAAGAATTTGATAAATGTATTTGACTCTCATGTTATATCGATTTTAAAAAGATTATTAATTCTTAACTTTACAAGTGATCCTTCCATCAGTAGTTGTAAATGACTGATTTTTTACAGTCTCACTTTAATTGTTATTTGTACAAGTAAAAACTCTGTCTTGGTTCGAGTAGGAAAAAAAAAAAAGTATCCCTGGGGAAATGAGAGAGATTTTGATTTTCATGTTACATTCATCCCGGAAAAGTCATCTTTTTCTCAACAATGCATCTAATAATCGAGAAGAAACTAGAATAAAACAAGAGATAGAAGTCAATGAGAGAGACTAACCCTAAAATCTTGGGTGATGATATTGTTGAAACTATATGGAGAAGTAATATTCTCAAAGTTTAGTATTGGTGCAGAAGATGCCAATGCTCCAATAGCCACATGAGGGTACTTCAGTCTAAACCATGCTGCCAGCACTGTTAAATTAAACACATTGCAAGTTTAATTTCCTGATATGAAATGAAAAAAGGCAATCGATTCTACGTTGTCACTGAACATTAAAAATTGCAAAATACGAAAGAAAGAAGAAAAAATAGCGTACTTCCTCCATAGGAACCTCCAAACACAACCACAGGAGAGTCAGTTGCTGTCAAATTATGTTTGAGGTCGATTATCAATGTTGCATAATCCGCCAATGCCTGTGTTGAGCTTAGATAACCAAGTGTACTTGAATTTGAATAGGCCTTTACTTTATCACCCCCGAATGGAATAGATTTTCCATAAAACCTATGCTGCAAAATTCAAACATTCTAATTTTCACCAGAAGACTAACTATGAGTAATTATGCAGGTAACATAAAAGTAAAATGTGTTATAATTACCTCGATGAAAATTAGTAGAGCTTTGAAAAGGGGTGCTGTTTCGAACAAGAAACCAGTATTTTGAGCAAACCATTCAATCTCGCCTTCATTTCCAGTGTAGACAAAGATTGGAGCATTAGTCTTTGGACCACCCCAGTATTTGTCATTTATCAAATATCTCTGCTGAAAAGTCTGATAACTCTGTGGATGAAAATTGAAGTGATCAAGAATTTGTGTGAAGAATTTCTCGACGTAAAGCTCGGTTTTGGTGGAGAAAGAGAGCTTATTTTCTGGCTGTGCTACGATGGAAGAAGGGAATCTAGGTGTAATCTTTGAAGTGGAAATAGCAGTAGAACACAGAAGAGAAATTGAATATAACAGTAGCAGCAATCTAATTTCCATTGCTTCCCCCGTGTGTGACTGCAAACTGAGGGAGACTGCATATAATTTTATTTAGAGAATGTTGAGAATTTGAGATAATTAGCCAAAGTTGGACAACTTTGTTGGCATATTAGCTGGACCAATTAATGGATCTTTGTGTGCAAGAGAGATTATTCCAAGAAATCAACAATAATTTTCGGTTAAGTTATCACATCAATTAATGGGTTAATTATGCTTCAAACAATAAAAAGAATCCATGATTATAATATCATATGTACAATTTGTATATTTTTAACTTTTTTTCCTGCCAAAGTTTTTAAGTTTATAAGTAATGTATCAATCAAGTTGATTAAAGAGATGTTTTGGACGACCCATCGAGATTAAACATGGGTGAGCTTTGAGATTTTGGGTGCCCTGTGTAACATTTTAAAATGATATCCCTTACATGTAATTAAAAAAACTTGCTGGCACAAAAAAAAAATAAAAAAAGATGGTGCATCTTTCATGATAACAAAAATTTACTTTTCATGATGTCCATACAATGCTGAGGCCATGTGTGGTCACACCACCTGCATACCCTTAAGATCGCGGTAGACTCAAGAGCTCCAAACTGTCGAAAACAAGAAGCGTAGGTGGGAGCAACGGCTCGCAACTTTTTGAGAACATCTGCCCCCTATTGATCCCGATTGTAGGAGATCTTTATTATTGTATTAACTCGTCTTTTTGGGGTGAAAAACTACCAAATTAATAATAGGAATCTCAAATTCTCAATGTTTCATTCTCTTAATTTCAGATATTTTTTTATAAAATTCATAAAGCAAAAAATGAAAATCAAACGTATGAGAAAACTAAGCATCGATCAAATTCGGTGCAGCCAATGGCTCCACATATATCGCAATTTTCACTCTCTAGTGTTTTATTTATGGAATATTTATTCAAATTTGAATTATTGCCCCAAGCTTGGATTTTTTTTTTTTTTTACTATGGAATTATATTAATTTTGTAAGGGATTGATAGTTGACAGCGTGTATAATCTTATTTAAGACAAATATAATATGCTTAATAACAATTACTAAAGGCTCGTTCGGTAGGCGTTTAAGCTGCTTTTGATATGTTTAGATAATTTTTTAGAAGTTAGAATAGTTTTAAAAAGAAGTTGGCATAAAGTAATTTTTTCATAAAATACTTCTTCTATCATAAGCAAAAACAAAGAGAAATTCTATCGAACGAACCCTGAATATGATTAGACAAATGAAGAATTGTCAAATATTGTATGGTCTATTTTATCTAACAAACAGACAATTTCCGGTGGCTTGACGTTCATTCATTTGTTCACAGCATGGAAATTTCCCCCCGATGACGTGGTCACCATTTGCAAGATTGATGAACCAAACAAATAAGTTAGAATTTATTGTCATATAAAACTATTTTAATTAAATAGTACNACGTTCATTCATTTGTTCACAGCATGGAAATTTCCCCCCGATGACGTGGTCACCATTTGCAAGATTGATGAACCAAACAAATAAGTTAGAATTTATTGTCATATAAAACTATTTTAATTAAATAGTACAAGATCAACAACGAAAATTCATAATATAAATTATTTGCATGTTGAATTTGTGTCGTGTCTTTTTCTTCATTATGTTCATAAGGGACAAAGAATCCATCTTGTATTCAAGGTTGTGGACCGTTAATTCTTTGGCTCAAACCTAATGGCTTGGTGCGATAGGTACGTCAATTCAATCAATCGTGTCAAAATTAATGTGAGATGTAACAATTAGGTCTTCCACCTTTTATTTGACTATCCAACCCTTTGTTTTCATAGCATTTGAGTCTTCAATAGATGGTTTTCGCATCTCCAATACAATTTGTGTTCACATTATCAATTAGAAAATGAGATGAGTGTAAACTAGCTCAGAAATCGAAACATATTCGACTAAGATGCAGCTACATTAGATGTTCTAATAAAGATAAATCAAATTCTCTACGAGTCTAACGGTATTATGCCCCGTCCGGAACGGATATACTCTGCTTTATCAGATCGTGTGGGGCGGTTTGGGGGCAAAAATTGTTACCTTCGCCTTGTTTGTCTTAAAAATAAAATAAAATAAAATAAAATCAACCCTACTTTCTTAAGCCCGAACCGATTATTCAATCCCACTATCCCAATTCCCAAATTATCTACCTGCTCAATGCTCATTACAAAATAAATAAATTAATTTAAAATAAATAAAAATAAAAAATTATAAACAGGACAAAAAATGTGGCAGGTATGGGACGGCCCCCCTTTTGCGTCCCTAGTCCTACGTGGCCCCAAAAATAAAAACGTTTTTGCTATTTCAAATGAAGGTCCTATAGTATTTGTAGAATCTACAATTTACTATTCACTTATCGTACATACATTACGTATGACCCACATTTTATAAGCACTTAAAAAGCACTATCAAACCAACACTAAATTGAGTAAATTCTACCATTTACTCCATAGTTATTAGACCCGACCCGAACATCGACCCGGATAAGGTATTGGGTCTCAGGTTACTGATCGGACCGGTGGGTCAATGATCGGACCGATGGATTATTGCATAAAAATATATTTAAAAAAATTTATAATTTTTTTAGGCAAAATTATACTTTGTTTAAATTATTTTTTACTAATTATTTA
>CAIGRR010513076.1:0-11980 GCA_903798365.1 Fraxinus sp. 1973-6204
GTAAATCAATTCTCATTTTTCAACCACACATTCTTCAATAAAATAATATTTTACATCACATCAATACCTTTTTCTTCTTTTTCAACCACACATTTCCCATCATATCACTATTCAAAATCAATTCTTTCTTCAAAAAATCTAAACCAAACAAACTCTTAGATTTCAATCGATACCAAACACGAATTTAAAAAAATCAAAAAATAAAAATTTGTGGGGGGCACGTGCCCCCTAGGACCCCCACTGTGTCCGCCCCTAAAACCAGGGACGCCACTTGGCGTCCTCCCTATTAGAGGGAGGGGGGTCTGTCTCAAGTAGGGGGGGTGGGGCAAGTGACGCCAAGTGCATATTTTTGAAAAGTATGAGACGGTGGGTAGTAAAAAGTGAAGGTTAAGGTAAAATTTGTGAAAAATTCAAAGGTTTGGGACTGTTGCGGCGATTATTTTATTTAAATTTTGTATTCAACATTAAGCTCCTGTTTGGTATACATTAAAATTTTCGTTTTCATTCTTCTACTCATTTTCAACAATACATTCTTCGATAAAATAATATTTTCCATCACATCAATAACTTTTCCTTCTTTTTCAACCACACATTTTCCATCAATCTACTATTTCATAATACATTCTTCCGAAATAATGTGGCTCAAAAGTGCTATGTATTACTTGGGAGGGGACCTGCATTGTGAATTTAGGCCGGTTTGACACACATTCTTATTCTCATTTTTTTCTTTCTCCATTTCAACCACACATTCTCCAAATAAAATAATATTACACACAAATCTATAATTTTTCATTACTTTTCAACCACACATTCTTCGATCAATCACTGTTCCAAAATTCATTTTTATTTTTTTCTCAAAATGGGCGTCAAATACAAGCTTAATCATCCATTTTCTCCCNTTCTCCATTTCAACCACACATTCTCCAAATAAAATAATATTACACACAAATCTATAATTTTTCATTACTTTTCAACCACACATTCTTCGATCAATCACTGTTCCAAAATTCATTTTTATTTTTTTCTCAAAATGGGCGTCAAATACAAGCTTAATCATCCATTTTCTCCCTTGAATTTCCTTATCCCTTGATGGATAGAAACCTAGTGTAAAACCTCTTCATCTGCTACATCAAACACCTGAATTTGTTTTGAAGATTAAAATCAAGGGATCGAAAATTATGTCAAACTGGACTGATGTTCAATCTTTGCCAAAAAGTTATGTATTCCCACTAGACAGAAGGCCTGGGGAGAATGCCTTTCCTGTGCAAAATTGTTCCTGTAATCGACCTCCAAAAGGCCACAGGCCATGACAGAATCGAGACAATTCAACAGATTTTAAATGTAAGCCAAGAATTCGGATTCTCTCAGGTTCATGCTTTCTATTTATATCTATAAGATTCCGAATTGTTACTCTGTTAGTGCAATATTTTAACATAAAGAGATGTGTTCTGTCCTGTTAATGTAGGTGATCAACCAAGGAGTTTCTGAAAATTTAATGGGAGACACGTTGAGCATATTCAAGGAGTTCTTCGGGATGCCAACTCAGTACGAGAGCTTTTACTTGAATGACATCAATAAAAGTCACAGAATTGACTTGAGCACATTGAACTATAATTCAGAAGAGGTTCATCACTGGAAGGATAATTTCACTCATTATGCCATCCTATCGAAGATCACGTTCAACATTGACCAGAAAGGCCAGCCAGATACCGGTATTGTTTTCTTGATTTTTCATGAATTCCGAAATAAAAAAAAAAAGTCAGGTTTTGTAGGTAACTAACTGATGAGATCTTCGAGTGATCTTTTCAGTGAAGTTGTCGGTTTGTATAATGTTGAACTGAGGAAGTTTCTGTTAAGGATTTTGGATATGATTTCTGAAGGGCTTGGAGTCGAACCGTGGTATTTTGAGGGCTTAGTAAAATTCAGCTGCTGTCAGTTAATCATCATATTCCATGTCCTGATCGAAGTTTGACACCGGGAATACTTGAACATTGTGATCCTAATGTTAGCATGTGATTAGCTAAATTATAGGTAATTTATATGGAAGGAAAGAATATCTTCCCATATAAGAGATATATATTATAGGTGATATGATTGATATTCCTTGATGTATTCCTTAATATAGGATCTTTGTACTGCATATATAAAGGCTTTTCTCCTAAAGAGAAAAATATGGAAAAATAAATTCTACCTAACCTTAGACTTCAACATGGTATCAGAGCTTATCCCAAACTTCTTTCATAAACCTTAAGCCGCCACTATAGGCTAACCAAATTATTTATTCAGTATTGGTCTTGAAACAAGGGACTAGCCATGGATGACAACAATACTACTATTACCACTATGAACCAAACTCCAATCTCAATTGAATCACCCAACCTCAACAGCTTACCATTTGGATTTAGATTGAATGATACAAACTTCAAAATCTGGCCACGGATGATTGAAGTTCATGCTGCGGGACTAAATAAACTTGGCTATTTGAATGGACAGACCCCAAAAATAGATGAAAAAAATTCTAGTTACTCAAAATGGTGCACTGAGGATGTAATTTTGCGAGGATGGTTGTTGAAAACAATGGAACCAACTCTCCTTGGCTTGTTTATTGATCTTCCATCAACTAAGGAAATCTGGGATAGTGTCACCCAAACCTTCTATGATGGGGCTGATGAATCCCAATATTATGAACTACACTGCAAGGCCACTAGGGCAAAGTAGGATGGACGCCTAGTCAACCTTTATTATGCCGAACTCAACAATGTTTGGCAAGAAATCGATAAGCGACGCCCAATTAAAATGGTATGCAACAAAGATCTCTGAACTAGACAAGAAGAAATTCAGAAAGATCGGATGTATGGCTTTCTTGCGGGACTGGATGGGGTGTTTGATTCTGTCCAAAGTGATCTTCTCCGAATGAAACCTGTCCCTGGTATTGAAGAATGCTTCAATACTATTCGATGAGAGGCTCAACATGAAGTCACCATGCTCGAAAAAAGGGATACTGGTGAATGTTCATCCATGGCTATGGTCTCCGAAACCACCTCGTCTAACTTTCGCACTCTTCGAGTTGTTGAGGACGTAGAAAAAGATAAGTTGCATTGCAATCACTGCAATGGTACTCGCCATACCAAAGATACGTGTTTTGAAATTCACGACTATCCTGAATGGTTTCTAGAAAAACGGAAGCAAAATAAAGTACGAAACAACAAACGTCCAAATCAAGCAAAAGTAGCCAATACAATTGATACTATCCCTGGAGTGGTTGCTATGGCTACAGGTCAAAATGATTGTATTGAACTGGGTGAATTACTTTCGTTAGTCAACCGCATATCCTTGAATGATTCTCCTACTACCTCAGGTAACACTGGCATGGTTTTTTCTGCATCTATAGCTCATGATACAAGTTGGATCATTAACTCGGGTGCTACAGACCATATGACTTACAACAAAACTCTCTTTCAATACATGACTTCTCCTTCCAAGAATAATGTCATGATCGCCAATGGAGAGTCTACCCCGGTCATTGGAGCATGATCCATAGCCCTTATCCCCACTCTTTCGCTACATAATTGCTTCAAATCACTTACTATCAATTAGTCAAATTACGGAACGGTCAGATTGTGTTGTATTAATGTTTCCCACTTTTTGCTTGCTTCAGGATATCCAGACTCAGGTTATCATTGGGCGTGGTACTAAGAGAAGAGGGCTATACTATGTAGATGATGTTTTTTCGGGTCATGTTCATCAAGTTCAGAGTCACAATGACAATAACTTAAAGACTATCTGGTTGTGGCATCATCGACTTGGTCACGCCCCCTTTGGTTATTTAAAAAAATAATTCCCATCTTTATTTGGTGATGTTTCAGAATCTTCTCTCAAGTGTAATTTTTTCATTTTGGCTAAGAGCCATCATACTTCATATACTTCAAGTCTTAATAAAAGATCTTCTCCATTTAAATTGATCCACTCTGATGTTTGGAGACCTGCCCCAGTTATTACTCAATCTGGAATTCGATGGTTTATTACCTTTGTAGACGATTGCACCAGAATGACTTGGCTATATACTATGCAACACAAGAGTGATGTGTGAAATATATTCCTATTTTTTTATCACATGGTTAGCACCCAGTACTCTCTTTCAGTTAAAATCATTCAATCAGACAATGGTGGAGAATATCTTAACTCTGAACTCTCCATTTTTTTCCAAAACAATGGTATTCTCCATGAGACTACTTGCCTACGCACTCCGCAACAAAATGGTGTTGCGGAGTGCAAAAATAGGCATATACTTGAAACCACTAGAGCTCTTCTTATTGGTGCTAGTGTTCCTCCAAATTATTGGGTTGATGCTGTGACCTATGCAGTTTACCTCATGAACCGAATGCCATCACGAGTTCTCTCTTTTCGCACTCCTCTACATGTATTTACTCAACATGTTCAGACTCCATCCTTACTACACTTAGATCCACGTGTATTTGGGTGTGTAGCATATGTTCACCTGCACAAAGATTAACGCACCAAACTGGATCGTTGTGTGGTGCGTTGTGTGTTCCTCGGATTCCATCCTCATCAAAAGGGGTACAGTGTTACCATCCTTCGACTCACCACATGTATGTTAGCATGGATGTTACCTTCTTCGAAACAGAATATTTTTTTCATACAGATCAATCCACCTCTAGTCCTCAGGGAGAGCTGCAATGTGAGGCTTACAACTGGATTGATCTTCCTCAACTCATTGAGCTATCTGGTTTAGAGGGAGTTCAAAATCAAGATAGAGTTCAAAACCAAGGCCCAAATACAGTTCTAAACCTTGAACATATTTCTGTTGAACCTGGTGAACTACAAGATGACCATGATGAAGCAGCCCCTTCCTCTCCTCGAGTACACGTTCAAGATCAAACAGATATTTCTGAGGTAAGTACCCTTAAAAGTGTTTTTTTCTTCTCTTTTATTATCTGCTCCATCTTATTCTTTGCCCCTAGACAAAATCGAGGAAAACCACCTGACAGGTACTCTCCAGATGGAGAAGTGAGATATGCAATCACACGGTATGTCCCTACACATAGGCTATCACCACAACACCAAGCATTTGTGAATGAGATGAAGAATATAAAAATACCTACAAAGGTTGAGGAAGCTCTAAAAAACCCAAAATGGGTAAAGGCAATGCAAGCTGATGGACTACAAAAAAATGGCACATGGAATATTGTATCACTCCCTTCAGGAAAAAATCCAGTGGGTTGTAAATGGATATTCACCCTCAAGCACAAAGCAAATGGGACAATTGATCGGTACAAGGCGAGGTTAGTAGCAAAGGGGTATACATAGTCATTTGGCATTGACTATCAAGAAACTTTTGTTCCAGTTGCAAAAATGAACACCATCAGAGTCTTATTATCCTTGGCAGCGAATTTTAATTGGCCTTTGAAACAATTTGATGTGAACAATGCATTCCTCCGTGGAGATTTGGAAGAGGAAGTGTATATGCATCTCCCACCTGGGTTTAATACTCCACAGTCTAGTGGAAAAGTTTGCAGATTGCTTAAAGCATTGTATGGCCTGAAACAATCGCCAAGGGCATGGTTTGGGAGGTTCACAGATGCTATGAAACAAATTGGTTATCACCAAGGTGACTCAGATCACACTCTATTTATCAAACGCAAGAATGGTAGAGTTACATTGCTCATTATCTATGTAGATGATATGATTGTAACTGGTGATGACATAGATGAAATGAAAAGGCTACAAGAATGCTTGTCTTCTGAATTCGAAATGAAAGATTTAGAAGAACTGAAATATTTTTTAGGGATTGAAGTTGCAAGTTCTCACAATCGTGTGTCAAGAATCCAATATAAAACGCTAATTTCTTTTGATAATACACTACGAATTACGAGCACAAACTGAACAATACCCTGTATAAATGACTTGCCCATGGTAAAAAATAAAAATAAAAAAAATTCTTTTTTCTTTTTTTTTTAAAAAGTATAAAATATCAAATGGAAGCCCGTGACCCTAGCCCAATAAGTTGTAGCAACACCGCGGACTTAAGTTCAAATCCACGAAGAGATAGGTCCTCCAAGCCCAAACCCGCGAATTAGCCGAAGTAAAATCCACCAGGCTTCTCCAATTCGTTCCGCAGAAACGCTCTCCCACTTGGTACATGCGTTTTCTCCTATTAATTCTCCATATTGATTTTAATTTGATTAAAATCTCACTTCTAGTTTTTGATAGATTGATTTATTCTTGCTCTCGTTGATTGATACATTTGAATTGTATATTGATTTGAGTTTTTAGGGGCGTAATTTTTTAATATTATTTCTGTTTTTGTTCTTTGTATCGGATCTTTTTGAAAATAACTGAAGTTATAACCGATTGTTGATGTATTTTTATAAATTTGAAAGAGTCCCAATTTAACAGAATCGTTTCTCTCTCTAGTAATTTGAGTTGTTTAGAAAGAAATTCTCCTTCAGATCTGTAATTTCCACCATAATATCGAGTTTATGGCCCTCCATGAAAATCAGCATTTGAGATTTACAATTTTAATGGCTAATGTGAGTTCTAATGGTCATTTATAATCTTGTTAGATGCAGAATTTCGAATAATAAGCTGTGGCAAGGTTTTGTTATTCCAAAGTGATCTCCAGATATTTTGATCTCCATGGCCATGAACTCTAGAAGGTTTCTGCCTCCAATTTTCTTATTACTTAAATTATTAAATATTTGTTTAAATACTGTACCTTACAATTGCATTACTGTTTCGAATTGCTTTTATCTACAGGATAATTTTGAAAATTATGAATTAAGAAGGCTCTGAAATTTTGTATGTAGCATTGATTGACTTTTATTTGACATAGTTTCATTGTTATGGTGGAGACGTATGAAGTTATAAGTGCATCAAATAGCTACTTTTAGTGCTTATGAATTTCAAGTATTTTATTTGTTTCTTAGATGATTGATGCCAGTGAAATGTGTCAGGATTTCAAAAACATTTTTGTATCTATTTTCTTGCATAAAGTAGCGTGGGTTTTGATGCATTTGCTACATGAGCGCAAAACATTTTAAGAATTAAAATTTGAGTAGTTTACTTTTCTGGATAAATGAAAAAAAAATAGTGTCTCAAGGCTAATAAGCCTAATATGGCTTCTGGGATTATTTAGTTGGATTCAGTTTATGCTGGTTTAGAACTAATGAAGGTCCTGATTATTCAATCAATTGAACTTGAGTATGTTTGAAGTATTGGTTTTCCTAGGTTTTGGAGTTGCCTATTGTAGACAAAGGGAATCAATGCATAATATAAGTGTAGATATGGTTTGACAGAGGTGACCTTGACCACATGAATTCAACTGGAATTCATTTGCCTAAGGTTATCAAAATTGTGACATCCAGAGAAGATCATCTTCTTAACCATTCTAACTATATCCATTAACAATAAAACCAAAAGAGGTAATTTCTAACAATGTTTTCGCGTTGTTGATTTCTTGGTGTAGTGCTTCTTCCCCCAACTATTTTAAAAAGTAGAACAGATAACTGAGAATTTGTCCGTTCTTATTGCATAACATTCTAATGCATAAGAGATGTATTATGCTTTGCAATGTTGTGCGTCAATACCGTATTTGGTTGGAAGGATGAAGTGAGGCCAGACCCCTTAGTGTATATTCTTAGTAAAACCCAAAACAATTGAATAAAGGATTGTAACACCACAAAAAATCCAAATCTTCACTTGCTTTATATAAAATGAAGATAAAATTGACAATAAGATATTACATATGTTCTTTATGAGTCAATTTTGAACCTTAACCTATGACACTTGTTCTCCTTTTCTTCACCATATTGACACTAATGGTTTGTCGTAAAACATAGTGAAAGGGAACTTCAGGCTTCAGATAGTTATTTTCTTCATACATATTGTTATGTTTACTCTAAGAATCTTAGCTGTGAATATCTCAGTTCTGCAAACGTGTCATAGTTGGGGATAAATTTTAAATCCTGTAATTACAAGACCTTTTAACCCCTGTAACTCTAAAAGTTCTTGAATCTGAGGGGCATCGTGCATTAGAATTTTTACTGGTGGTTTATGGAAACCAAGTTTTTTATGTACATTATTCACAATTTAGTCTTTTCAAGTTCGTTTATAAAATATTTGAAGAACCTGTTCTTTACTAATCTACTGTTCTAGCACTTCACTATGCCTCTTATAATTCAGGGAGCGTAATGCTAGAGCTGTTCTTTTTGATGGTATCGAGGAAGGGGGTATCAGGGTTTCATCTTCTTATTCCTCTCGTGAAATTGATGAACAAGAGAATGACAGAGCAATAGATGGGTTGCAAGACCGAGTTAGCCTGCTGAAAAGAGTAAGTTTGTATTTGCTGGAATTGATTGTTACTTGGTGCAAAAAGCCAAAATAATTTCTTGTGTAGATGGGTAAATAGCAAAGTTGTGCTATTTATTTGAAATTTTTATCTCTGAAGCATTCAGGAAAAGTGGTAAAGTATTAATTATGATTATTGTTTTAACATGTGTTGGCTATTAATTGTATGAAATAGCTTTATTTTATTATCTTAAGCGTGGGTTCTTGCCTTTGAACAAGTGAAATGTATTTTCAATGGATTAGGTGCGCCTTTTGGTAGATTGGAACTATTGAACTGTCGATTTTTCCTATCCAAGTTTTGACCATGCTCTACATGAACAGTTGTCAGGTGATGTACATGAGGAGGTTGAGGCTCATAATAGTATGCTGGACAGGATGGTGTGTATACCGGAGAAATATTTCCCTCATCTTGAGTACTTATTAACAGTATTATCGTTATGCACAGCACTTGATTTTTTCTAACTTCTGGTTTTTAGGGCAATGACATGGATGCTTCAAGGGGAGTTTTATCGGGAACCATGGATAAGTTTAAGATGGTACGCAAGATCTAACATTTACTCTGTTGCCGTTAGTTTTACTTTTCCTCTGGGTACTTAATTATTCAGTATGAGTATGTTACTTTGTGCAGGTATTCGAGAACAAATCAAGCCGGAATATGTTTACACTTGTGGCATCGTTTGTGGTAATTTTTCTCATTATCTACTATCTCACTAGGTAAGTGATGTTAAAAATGTGAGAAATCTGTGACTTGCTATGAAACCGCGATTTTTCATTACTGCTTCATTGCCATAGTCAACATCACCATCAGAATGTAAGATGTTATGACCTTGTAATCTGTATAGTAAACGTGCACTTCAATACTTTGGCTTTTATCAATCAATGGATGTTCGACGGTAGATATGAGAACGGAAAGAATATGTTCGTATCCAATGATTAGAAATGGACATTTTAGTCCTCAATCTTTCTGCTCAATCCCCAATTTTCGCAATTGCCAACCATGTTGCCAGATAAGTTTTTGAGTTTCTGAAGTTTTAGTTAGTGATATTGTAAATTGCAGCTGGGTTTCTCAAATTACTTTAACTCAACCCATCAAAGGTTGAATAAAAGTAAAACTCAAAATTTAAATACTTAAAAGGAAATGTTAAATAATATGTGTAAAAGTTGTGGCAGGGGTGCGATGGGGCTGCGACAACCAGGTTTGGGGCTAGGGAAGGGTGCGGGGCAGGTCCTCGGATGGGGGTGGATGATGTTGGGCTAGAAGATAAAATTTTATATTTTTCTTTAATTTTTTCATATCATTTGGAACTACAACAAAATGTTGAAAACTTGAATACTTTACTCTGAAGGCAAAAACGGAAGATGGTCAATAGCTTGTGAACCTTTGCATTTATTTTGTGATATCTTTAGCCTTTAGAGCTTAATATCCTGTCCCTGGCTGCTTTCTAAAAGGTCATTCTAGGCACGGGGCACAGAGAAAAAATTAACGTTCGGAAGATGGTTGTATTTTCTTGTTTCGAAGTCGAACAAAAAACTCAAATCATTGCTAAAACTTAAAAAGGAAATATATTCAACAAAAAAATCGCCATAGTCCAAAGTCAATGCACAAACATAGCTTTTTTGGTCTATGAACAAAATATTATTGTTTTGAGGTATTTATGATTTTGAGAATTATATTTTTGTTGGTAATTTGAAAATATATATGAAGATTCTATTAATTCTCAAGGTATGCTTTATTTTTTAATTTATTGGTCTAGAATAATAAAGTAATATTAAAAATACAGGAAGACGTCTAGACTCGTAAAAATTGAGGTTTGACCTCCACATTTGTTCATATCTTACACTTTTTTGAACATTGGTCGATAAAATTCACAGATTAAAAAGTCAAATTTGTGTTTGGAATTGCTAGTAACACATGTAAACCTAGATGAAAAATGAAACAAAATGGGTTAAATGTAAACTTTCAATGAACATGCAGTTGGTTACTTATCTTTAATTGAGCAATCAAATCGTTCAACTTTGATTTGTGCACAACTGTAGTCACTCCAAATATTGTCGTCAGTCCAAGTGTCTAACTAACTTGATATGCTAGCGAGGACTTTAAAATTAATGGACATGGAATGTTGCGTGATGTGGACATGCACATCATCTCTCAATTCGATTGAAAATTCATGTCAACGTATTACGTCAATTAGATTGATGGCGATAGATAGAGCGACTACGATTGGACGCAAGTTAAAGTTGAGTGAACTGAAGATTAGTTGCATGGAAGTTGGAACCACCAATGAATTTAAGAATAAACAGAAGTACACAAACGATCAACAATGGCACCAGTAGAATAGTAACCTGCCACAGTACAGAGCTGGGTTCATTCCTGGCTATATGTTTTTATTTTTTCTATTCTGTGTCTTGTGTGCGCGTGTATAATTAAAGAAAAATTCTACTTGTAAATCAACTTTTGCACATAAGGGGCTACACCCCCTCACATGAGGGGTGGGACCCATTGCATAAAATATTTTTTTTATTTAAGCGGGTCCCACCCCCATGTGAGGGGGGTGTACACCCCGATGTACATTGTGATGTACAAGTAACAAAGCCGATAATTAAAATAAGGACTTTTGGCACTGTTCGCCCCCAACTTTTGCGAGATGTTACTAATTTACACTCAGACTTTTTTCTATGATCGTGCTCATAAGGTGCGCATTTTTGTTAATATAAAAAAAGGGCCAAAAACGGACAAAATCAAAATAAATTAAAAATAACTTGCACAAGATCTACTGCGTTTACAAAGAGAAGGACTGTTTTTGCTGGAGAATTTGAATAGTGAAATGATTGTTTGTTTAATCTTCAAAAGCGTAATTAAACTTTATGTAAATAGAAATGAAAAGAAATAAATAAAATGAAAAAAAAAGTGAAGAAAAGAAATCCGAGATAAGTGATTAACATTTTCTCCGTAAGACAAAATTGTCCCATAACGAATGGATTACGAGTTACGACATTTGTCTTCCAAAATATAATGAATACAACTTGTGGTAGAAATACTTCAAATCACAAGTAACAACGAACTCGAACAATTTTTCTTCTATATACAAGAAAATAATTTTTGGAGAGTTTTTGCAAGAGATTTTGATACTATGCTCAATGAAAATGATATGGAATGCACAATGAACGTCAAAAGAGATCTATTTATAGAAGATGAGAGATTGTGAGTGAAGAGACACACCCCAAGAGGTTGTCGCTAACCCAACCTCTCGCTCGAGCGCCGTGACTCCTGTTCAACGAAAACTTTTTTGCCCGCATGTCGCTAGCCTGTCAATCGAGCAATAGCTTCGCTGCTAGCCTACCACAGTGCTATATGATTTTTTCCCATTTTCCTCGTTTTTCTTCTCATTCATCCGAAATTAATTTTGAGATTCCAAATATACTACGACGATCTACTCGACGAGTAAAATAAGTGAGTCTATTTATTTTTATAATTTGACTATCGGATCAAGTCCGAATATTTTGCTGAAATTGATATGAAGTCACTTTTTAAGTTTTGTACAACCAAAATTTTCAATCTTTAAACCAAGTTTCAACATGGCCAACCTTAGAGCAACATACAAGGAATAAAACT
>CAIGRR010513091.1:0-11797 GCA_903798365.1 Fraxinus sp. 1973-6204
TGGTGGCTTAGAAAAGTGGGAAGATAGCATAATGTAAGTTCAACAGTTCGGATTTCAAGAAGACTAACCTTTCTTACCCTAGAGGTATTTATAGGCACATTTTTCTACGCATGCATTTGGCGGTTGCTGGTGCCACGTGTTCTACGTAAGCCTCCCCACTTCCCCCACGTTTTTGTAGAATGACCCCCACTCCTCAAGTGATTGGTTGTACCCAAGTTCACCGTTGGGCGATTCCTGTATAACACATTGTCATTTATGTGATGGAGTGTGGCTTTGGACCCATAGTGGTAGACGGTCTGTGAGGACGTAGAGAGTTTCATGAGGGTAGACGGCCTCATTAGGGACGACGACCTCATAGGGGTAGACGACATCATCTTATAGTGGTAGACGGCCTGATGGGGGTCGATGGTCTCATAGGGGTAGACGGCCTCATCTTATAGTGATAGACGGTTTCATGGGGGTCGATGGTCTCATAGGGGTAGACGACCTCATCTTATAGTGGTAGATGGCCTCATAGGGATCGACGAACTCATAGTGGTAGACGGCTCATAGGGGTAGACGGCCGTATGGGGGTAGACGCCTCATGGGAGGTAGACGCCTCATGGGGGATAGACGACCTCATATGGGTAGACGAATTCATGGGGTAAGACGCATCTTGGGCCTTGGCCTTATAGCAGTAGACAGCCTCATAGTGGTAGACGGTCTTATAATGGTGTTCTACATGAAGTGGGCATCAAGTAGTTCTCACCGTATTGAACATCTTAAATAATTATTAATGTCATCTTGCATCAGTGCAGAAAGTAAGACGAAACAAATATCACTTTTAAAAAATGAAATGGTTTAGCTTGAAGTTTTTGCAAACCGTTTCAAATGGTTTAAATGTTCAAATCAAAACCGTATTCATCTCTATGGGCACCAAACTCGAGATCGATACGTCTCTTAAAAATCACCTTAATAAAGAGCAATATTTTATATTAGTTGTACGAAGATAGTTACATTTCATATGTCCGGAAGAGGCATGTCTCGTGCAGAACAATGGTGTATTTTCAAGCACAGCTTCTCAATAATTAAAAATAGGACTTCCCCAATTTTGGCAGATCTTCCANGCAATATTTTATATTAGTTGTACGAAGATAGTTACATTTCATATGTCCGGAAGAGGCATGTCTCGTGCAGAACAATGGTGTATTTTCAAGCACAGCTTCTCAATAATTAAAAATAGGACTTCCCCAATTTTGGCAGATCTTCCATTTCTATATTATGCAAAAATTTCACCAAAAGCACTGTGCATTAATGCAAGTCTATTCTCATAAAATACAATATATTGTTCTATATTTTCGTAATTTATAAAATCATTAATACTAAAAAGAGATTATTGTATTTTGAAAGACAATCATCGAAAAAACCGTAGGCGATGTTTGTAAATTTATAATTAGAAATAATATATTTTGTAACGCTAATGTAATATTAAATAATAAGTACAATTAAATGAGTTATTTAACATGTTTTAGCAATTAATCCACATGGACACGAGTATTACACGTGGCGGGTTACATCACCTAGCGGGTCTGTTTAACTAAAAATTATATTTTAAGTAAGTTTTTATAAAAAAATGATGAAATATATAATTGACAAGTTTATATTGAAAATGAGTTTGAGTAAAAATGATTTTTAAAAAGTTGGACCAAACATGTCCTTAATGTTATGACATGTTCAAACGAGTTTTTAAGTTCTCTGAGGTAAGTAAAATAATTCGAAGTTCAACTATATGAGATGACACTGAAGAACTGATCTCAATTTACACTTGTTGTTTAGGGCTCTACGAACCCTAGAAAAGAATTTGGGGTTTCGCGCGAAAATATAGGTAATAATTATTGGATGGATAGCAGCAACTTGAACACAAATGGCTTGGAGCAGACACTGCAGGACGGAAAACTTTGCCGCCATGTGAATGCTCTAATCGTTGCTCATCTCCGTGACAATAATCTCAATCAGGTACTGTTTCTTCATTCTTGACTTCTTTAATCTGTTTAATCACCAATTTCATTATTGTGGGTGGTTAGAAATGCCTTATGGAACTAGATTGGATTCAGTTTCATTTCAAATTCAAGGAGAAATTGTTAAAGCTGCATTTGGTAGCATGGACTCAGTCTTGTAATTGGAACAAGATATAATTCTGTTTAAATTTAAACTAATTTTTTTGCAAGTTCTAATTTATATGCTGCCAAACACAGAGCGAGAGAGCATGATGGACATGTAATCCTTTTATCATTTGCCGAATAAGGAAGCCCCCATGTTTGAACTATCCATTTTCGTTATGCCTTAAGCTGGTTTGTCTCTTGAGCATGATTTAAAAGATTGCAGCAATTTGCCGCACATAGTACTGATAGGAATGGGAATGAACTATTAACTAGTGGAGTATAAGTTTTTTTTTTTTAATTATTTTTTTTCCATTCTTTTTGAAGCATCTCAAACATTTAGGATCATGAAGCAGCACGCAACATTAAGAATTAAATTGCACTTGGATTTTGCATCTAGACCTAGAGGAACAAATATTATGCAGCATGCACACGCAGAACTGCTGAACCGTTATTAGACCTGCCATGCTCTGTAGTACTGAGTGTTGAGCTTTTAAAGTACAATATGCCCATTAGATGATTTTAGCCTGGGGATGCTAAGATGGATGTGTAGATATACTAAAATAAAATTAGAATATATGGAAAAAGTTAAGGACAAATTAAGGGAATGCCACTTAAGTGGTTAGGACATATTTTGTGGAAACATGAAGATGTTTTTGTTTATAAGAATGATGCGATTTGAGCATATGTTTATGTTTATAAGAGTTACAAGGTTTAAGCACAAAAAGTTAGAAGAGGGAGGGATAGACCAAAATTAACAGTTCATGTTGTAAGGATCTAGCTGCTTTGGGTATTTTGAGTATATTTAGCAATTAGTCGAATGGAGTGATAAAAAATGGTTCATGCACCCCATTTTTGGGGAACAAGGTTTAGTTTTTTTATTTGTTGTTTGTGTAGGTCTGGTTGTTAGCATTCAATCACAGGTCATCATTGCTAATCTCTTTGCAAGAAATTTGCGAATGTGTAGTGACCTATTTAATAAATCAATATGCACTGGGTTATGACATCTTAAAGAAAAGATTTTACTGGAAACTTCTCGTAATATCTTTTTCACACTTCAGCCTTTAAAATTATGAGCTACTTTTGATCATCTACCCTATATTTACAAGACGACATCATGCCTAACACGATCCAATACTTACAGGCTAAAAGAAAATGCGTAAAAGTTCGTCACCTGTGTAGTGGAAGATTTGGAAGTAGTGTGCACTGTTGTTATGATTCATGTTTGTCTGCCTTCTAACAATTCCAAGTCATGATTCCATCTTAGGCTGAACACTGAAGTAAATGGTCTGGTACAGAACTAAATTCTGTACCATTTATCACTTAATTGGGATTTTTATATCATTAGAAGAATAACAGAAATGATCCTTCTGCATTAACTTTGCTTAAGTTCAGTGGAAATCTAGCATGTCTTCGAGCACAAGTATTCTTCTGCAATTTTGATTTTTGGAACTGTAACCACTTATTCAAGTGCTTAGCACCTATCTAGGCTTTGAAATTAAGAACGCTTGAGAATATGCATCGTACACCCCAATTTGGTTTCAGGAAAGTCAGATTAAATGCATATGCCTAACTACATTCTGTCTCTTGCGACAGTATTCATGTATTCCAAATGACTTTCAATCATAGTCATTAGGACATGGCTGTAAGTTTCTCCACACAGCTAGAATATTCCTTCCACATGCCCCAATTGCCCATGTGATTATGAGCATTACTGAATGTCAAAAGGCTGGATTTGAAATTCATTCAAGAACATCTGCAAAGCCATCAGATTTTACAGTGCCCAGATTTCCATAACTGCAGGGTTCAGAATAAATTTCTTATCTTTATTCTGCAAATCACAAAATTTTGCGGTTGAACTTTTCTCTGTTATGCAGGCAGCAAGTGCAGTTGCATCCGCTACGATGACACCACTAAATGTAGAAGTACATCATAACAAGCTCATTGAGTTGGTTGCTAAGGTTTATATTGTTTGCAAAGATATTATTTGTTTTACATTTATTATTTGGTATCTTACCATACAATCTAAGAATTATGGGGAGAAGACTGGGAGAAAAGGTAAAAAAAATAATGATAATTAACAGGGTCTTGCAGTGGAGAAAGATGAGATGTTGAGAGGAATTCCTTCAGAGTCACTGCTTGATTCAAGCATATCTACAGGATATGGATCAATACCAGCCCCACGTGTTGTTGGCGTTGATTTCAGGCAAGCCAATTTTTATCAGTTGGAATTAAACAATTTTTTGATGAAATATATATTGACGTGCATGTTCTCGAAATGCTGTATGTAGGGAGATTTATCAAATTTTTTTTGGAAAATGTTTAATGTGAATAATATCTGTTTGGTTTGCACTGTTTTTGGCATGATAAATGAGAAATTGATTAGACGAACTTCAAATTCTAGTGAGATGTTTGGTTAGTACAACAAAATTGATCGACTATCAAGTTACCACTGACAGTATCTGAATATAAATATCACTATTAATCACTTTTCACTTTGATTATTTGAAAATTGTAATTAGAAAATATAGTTTAAAACAAATGGGGACTAAATACTGTAAAGAACAGGCAGGTGTAGCAGATACGTAAGTGGCAGGTTGTAATTTTACATTGGTGAAGGGTTAAGAGAAGTAGTTAAATGGAAGGTTAAGGTGGAGACTGTAAATCGAAAATTTTGCAGCAAGTGATAAAATACTTGTAGGATAATTAATGTAAACCTAAGCCTAAGGTACCTGTCCCTTTTGTATGTCGTATAGATATTCTCCAGTTTTCATACTCAAATGGATATGGTGTCCATCTAAACCCAGCAAATAATGGCAGAATCTGTACATCTGTACGTCATTGACTCTGTTCTCATCAACATGCATACAGTGATATGTCAGTTATGGCATGTTGTTGTTGATCATTAAGTCGATTTATCTTTGTTGCTGTTTTGAAAGAACTCGATGAATGTCTGAACTATAATGGTTGTTGAATGACTCAGTATCTATTTACATGTAGGTCATATGCTTTCTTTCTTCAACTTTTCCATTGCACTTTGATTGTCACTAGCAGTGTTATATCATCTATGAAAGTCTAGTTTTGGCGTTCTCCACAAAATGGTCGTGTTTAATTATGCCTATGTTTGGTCCCCATTTTTTCAAAATTCATTTTCAACCACACATTCTCCCATAAAATAATATTACACTTAGATTGAAAAGTTTTCCTTATTTTTCAACCACACATTCTTCAAAAAATCACTATTCCAAAATACATTTTCTTACGAAAATGGAGCTCAAACAAGGGCTATATTTTCAGCAGATATATTTTGACCATGACTTCAATCGTACATAAAAGGGAAAAGAAGTTAACTTCCAATCTTATTGATCATAGTCTTTCACCCCAGAAGGCTCGTCGATGAAAGTATAAGTTCTTTTTACCCTAGTTATTAAAAGATAGTTTGCAGTAAATACAATTGTTTCATTGTAACAGTGCTGTGCATGACATAAAAGGCTCATCAAAGAGTTTCCAGAAGCATGAAACTAGGCATGTTTCAGAACACAAGGTATACATTTGTGGTAAAAAGGTCTTAGACAAATAACACTTTTTACAAATAAGCACTTCACTGGAAAATTCCTGAAGGGATTAACTTTTTGAGGAAATTTCATTCATACAGAATGTTGCAAGATGTGCAAGATTTAGTCCTGATGGAAAGTTTCTTGCAACTGGAAGTGCAGACACATCAATTAAGCTCTTTGAGGTGTTAACACCAACTTATTGAACAGGCATATTTCTTCTTACTTTCTCCAGCTCATTGCTCTCATTTTTCTTGTGCAGATATCAAAAATTAAGCAAATGATGCTTTCAGATTCAAGAGATGCCACTATGCGGGCTGTAATAAGGACATTTTATGACCATCTACAAGTAAAACTGTTATTCAAAAGAATGTAACAAAATGTGATTTTTGTGTTAAATTTTTGGAAAATGATAGAAGTACATTATGGTGTACATAGGAGTGTCCATAATGGACACCCGGCACCCCCCTATTGGATGGAGTGTCGGTGGGGCCAGCACTCCATCCAATAGGGGAGCGCTGGACACCCCTATGTACACCATAATGTACATGTAGACTCACCCTAAATTTTTTGTCATGTTGAACATGCATATAAGCGTGTACATTGTCATATTTTTCTTCTGCAAACTTGATAACTATTTTATCTTGAGATTGCTAATTAGTTATTGCGGTGCTTTCTCTTTCCCTATTCTAGCTAATGCTTTATCCTACGACTGCAGCCAGTAAATGATTTGGACTTCCATCCTCAAAATACAATTTTGATTTCTGGGGCCAAAGATCACACAATAAAGTATGGCCAACATTTTTATAGTTTCTCAGATTGTTTCTATACTTACATTTCATCATCAAATATTTGTTTGTCCTATATATTTGCATGAGGTTTAGAGGATTTGTTTTTGAGTCATCACTGTTAGATCTCCTCCCCTACCCTCAATGTAGTCTCAGAATTACAAATTTTAGCATGCAATTGTATTGACAGGTTCTTTGATTTCTCGAAAACAGTTGCAAAGAGAGCATTCAGAGTTATTCAGGTTTCCCTTTGTCATTTTGGTATCCAAGAATGGTTCTAGGCTGTAAAAATATAATTAGTAATATTGATTGCGTCGTTTATCATCAGTCTAAATTTCAGTAGTTGAATTTCAACAGGATACTCATAATGTGAGGTCTGTATCATTTCATCCATCTGGAGAATTTCTTTTGGCAGGTATTATCATGTGATGCCATAATGCTTCTTCATAACTAACTATTTCAGAATCTCAGAAAAAAAAAATAATAAATAAATTCCTGTAGGATTATTGTGAATTTACTATGTTATTTAACTTAATCTGTTTCCTAAATGTTCATATACCTCAGTTGAGACACTTGTATTAGTACGAGTTGAAGACGAAATTTAAATGCTATACTTGTAACCCTTTCTATTAGCTTAAGATTTTAGATAACGTGGTTATACATAGTACCAGAGCTTGCAAAGATCCTGGCTTCAAGTTTCGCCATCACACATTTAAATGTATTGTGCATGTGTTAGGCTTTAATGGAAAAATATATTCCACCTACACGTGAAAGGGTGTGTTCGAAGAGAATATTTAAATGATATACGCCTCCCTGTCTAACAACTTACACTCTTAGATCAAGTGGTTGTACACTACGAATTCTTTGCAACACATTCTATTCTGAATATAAGCTCATTTGTATCTTTTAACATATTTTCTGTCGATTGAACAGAGATTTCATTCCTTCCATTTGTAGTTTCATGACACTGTTAATGTGCAAGAAGGTGGGTCACAAAAGAATATAGGTTTAACTTTCTCAGTTTTATTGGGTCCAAAGATGAAAGCATGGTTTATAAATCATAATTGTCTCTTGGGATGGTGGATCTTCATGTTGACATCAGCCGTGATTTCCAACACTGACTTTCCATAAATATTGTGATGACCAAATCATTCTTTTGTTCCTTGTGTCATTTTATTTTGTTCCTGATTATTGAAATAAAACATAGAAGATAGATGCTTGTACAAATTTAATCCAGTCCATCCCATTGAATAACAATCGTTCCGTGTGAGATTAGGTATCTTGTTAGTGATCTTTATTTATAAAGCAATCTTAATTTTTGGTACCATTGATATCAATCTGAATCATCTGATATCTACTGAAGGCAAGGTGTCTCAATAGACGTTTGCTACAACAACAAACAGTAGTTGACACACATTTTGGAGAAGTATGGTAGCTACCTTAGGATAACAGTGTGTCAAATAGGCGGCTTAATTCTCGCCTCCTTTGTTCTCATCATGTGTGTCACCTTTGACTTCCATGGTTAGAAATTCAATTTAATTTTAAGCACGTCGAAACCATGTTTCCTAATTGTAGTTGCCATAGTTGACCATTTGATTGAACTGCAGATTTTCTGAGTTAACTTCAGTGCTAATTTACAAATATTTGATATTGGTCCTATAATTCCATCATATGCACTAGTATCTGATCAGCGTCTTAATTTTGTTACAGGAACCGACCATCCAATTGCTCACTTGTATGACGTTAATACTTTTCAATGCTACCTATCAGCAAATGTTCAAGAGATTGGTGGCAATGGAGCCATAAACCAGGTATAATCAAAACTTTGCTGAACTTTTAATACATATCAATGTCATTGTTAATCTTCTTAACGTTCCTTGCATAAAATCAAAATCTGTACTATATGTTATTTCTCAAGTAGGTGAGGTATTCGTCAACTGGTGGCATGTATGTGACTGCATCTAAAGATGGTGCTATTAGGTTGTGGGATGGAGTGACTTCCAATATTGTCCGCACCATTCTTGGCGCACATGGAACAGCAGAAGCTACAAGTGCGACTTTCACAAAAGATCAAAGGTGGAGGTTAATTAATGTCTGCATACCTGAATCTCTAATCTTTTTTTCTGAAGCCAAACCCGTACAAGATAATAACAACTGTGTATCATTAGGTGCAATTATGTGTTCCTTGCTCTCACACAACTATAAGTTCATGCTTACGAATGTGTGTATGCACCTTGGAAGAGAAAGGGTGACTTCTGCGGTCTTTGTCTTTCTAGTGATGTTGCTATAATTTACAGTTGTTAGTAAGACAAAGTAGAAACTTCTATGCAAATTAGAGGGTAGGGAGTTACTTTTCATTTACAGTTGCAATTTGAAGACCGTCTTTTGAAGAAAATCATTTATATAGTGTAGTTATGTTATTTTTGTAACCCAAAAGATGCATGAAAAAGGCAGATCCGTTGGTTCTAAATAATTTTAACCAATATTGTATTTAAAATCCAATTCATATATTATGTTTCAATCAAATTTAATCACGCATGCATATATTAGAAATTAGCCCAGTATTTGCAGACTGTTCTCTTTTTGTCTTTATAACCTAACTATGAGCACCAACCAACTAGATACTCCCAGATATTCTCCACAGGCAGCTACACAGTGGATAACTACCATCTTGAACTAAGTTTGGATTGAATCTAGGAAAAGTTAGGTAAAACACAAACGCAAGCAGTGTATATGGCTGTGCGTAGGGTTTCTTGGGCACAGTTTTATAATTTCCCTAACCTCAAGGTGTATATCTAGTCCAATCTATTATACACAGAGTCAAGTTTAATACTCTTGTCACCCTTCCTTAAACGAATCTATTTAGGGAACTTATGGACCCTTCCATCCAACCTCTAACCAAAACCCAATCCTCTCCCACTCCTGTCCATCTAGGTTTAAGTCATTAATTTGGGCTATTACATGAAATGCTCAAAATTGCAACTCTCAGTAATGTGCTTATTTAAAGAAGCTTGCGAGCCTAATTATCAGTAATGAGAACTAGTCCCCAAGATTAACAAGCCAAGCAGTATAACCTTACAGAGTAAAGCACACAACTTCATTACTGTTCATGGAAATATTAGTATATTTCACACACGACTTTTTATGTGCATAATTCTAGCAAAAGTCATTAATGCAAAGACACCAGCTAAGTTAAGGTCTTTGGCACTATGAGTGACATTCATTTCAAATAAGGATTTGAGTCATATAACCTTTGAATCCTAATATTTCGTCAATACTTGAATAAATAAATGATGTTGAAGACTGCATAAATAAATTACATTTATGTATTACATCAAAAGGTTATGTCTAGGTACAAGGTTATGTGTAGGCATTGTAAGCCTTGCCATGGAATTTGTAGATCTAGAGGAGACACCATTAAATTCCTTTTGTCTCCCATTCTTGCATTGAATCACCATTTTCTGATGAAATTTGCTTGTCTGATTTGTTTAACTTTGTATTTTAAAGTTCTACAATTTTTCTGCTCAATTCAACTGTTCAGTTGCTCTTTAGGTATGTTCTTTCTTGTGGAAAAGATTCTACTGTAAAACTCTGGGAAGTCGGCTCAGGTAGATTGGTCAAGCAATATCTTGGGGCCACACATACGCTGTTGCGGTGCCAGGTATGCCATATCTTGACATAGCATTTTCTCGAGGCATTTTCAGTTGGCAGTAGGTTTCCTGGTTTTAGTAGTAACCTCATAAATGTGTCATTACTCAAAATTTGCAAACATATAGTACCTAGTGGCTACAAGGTCTCACAATTTGCATTTGCATTGTTCGAATTGTTTGAATTTCCTCGACTAAGTGTAAACTAAGTATTCTTAGCAAGCCATCATAAAGAGGCCGTACTAGTGTTACTTCCTACATGTTTGTTTCTGGGTTGACTTCCTCAACACTAGTAGGCTTCTAGGAAGAAGATTACTTGAGATAAGTATCACCGTTTTCTGAATTATTTTCTGTACGACAATTTAACATAAAAGTGGGAAAATTGCAGCATTAAACCTGAATCTATGGGATTTGTTGCAACGTGGTCCTCGACCTTTTTTTTACAAAGTCATCCTGACACTTTATAGTTTTGGAGTGTTGACTTCCCTATTGGATAGTTTCCGTCTATTTAGATGTCTACAACACGTGCAATGCATGTGAGGTTTGAGCAATGTTTTGAAGGGTATAATAGCTAAGCACAAATAATTGTAATGAATAATAGATTTTAGAAATAGAATGATCAGAAAAGGGGAAAAACCTCATCTCCTTCATACCTCAGCCCCAATTCTTGCCCCCCATTGCTTGAGCCTCCCGTTTCCCCCTTGCTGTTCGAACCCTAAGCCTCCCAAGCCACCTCTTTGTTTTCTTCCTTTTTATTTTTATATTTTCTTTTTTTACTTCACTAAAAATAAGGAACTAATGGTTTTCTGAACTAAAATTTGACAATTTAACAAAATAGTTGATGGTTTCCATCTATTAGAACCTATAGTGCTACAAAATTGAAAGGTTGAGGATTTTTGAGGACCAATATTTTTCCTTTTAAAAAACTGCTATACCTGCATCCATTGTTGCATAGAGAGCAATCTTTGATAAAGTTGGAAGGATATTATTTGTAAACAAGCACCATCAGACCAAACATGAAATATTGTGCTAAGATAACTGGTTTTAAGGTAGTTCTTGGAACATGGAACCTGGTTCCGCCTTTAAAATGTAAGTGTCAAACGATATGACCACACGGGTATTCTGTCCAAATTACCAATAAATGGCTGATCTGTATAGTGTCGCATGAAGAATTTTGCTATGTGATTTCTGATAAGTTTGATGTGATCGACACTCAATGTTTGATTTGCAGGCTGTTTTTAATGCCACGGAAGAATTTGTGCTCTCGATTGATGAACCAAGCAATGAGGTAGTCTACCTTTCCAAGTTGCTACTTCTAGAAACTGTGAACAAAAATTAGAATACTAAAACAGCAGTACAACTTTTATAAATTGTGTATAGAATATACAAAGAGAGACCGTTTTATAGTGTCACAATTAGATTGTAAATTAAATATGCAATCAAACTATTAGGAAAACAATCAAACAAAATCTGGAAAAAACCACATAATTTCAGAGAACATGAAAATATTTCTACACCTTTAATAGCTACTTCAGTTTAGTCAGATCTGATGTTAGTGCTAATGTTTTGTTGAGACTGCAGATTGTTATTTGGGATGCTCTTACGACAGAGAAAGTGACTAGATGGCCTTCAAACCACATTGGTTCACCTCGTTGGCTCGAGCATTCACC
>CAIGRR010513131.1:0-10330 GCA_903798365.1 Fraxinus sp. 1973-6204
AATTCTGGCAATTATTTCCTGTACTCGAAGCTTTTTTCTAATTAAATAAAATGAGAAAAGAAAAAGATTTTTTTTTCACCATTGGTGCTTAACCTCTTCTAACTTTTGAAAGGAGCAAACTGGAACCCAATGTTATAGTATAGTTCCACATGAATATCTTTAATGACAAGAATAGTCTGGATCTTCATTAAAAGACAATATTTGATTTAACTAAAAATCAGTTTTGCAGTACATTTTAATAAAAAAATTATGAAATAAGTGGTTGAAAATTTAATAAAAATTGTGAATCCCAAAAAAAATGTGTGGTTGACTTGAAAATGAATTTTAAAAAAAAAAGAATTTTAAAAAATAGGGGCTAGACATGAATTAAATTGTCACGTAATTCTCGTAAGAGTATGTCATGGAAGGAAAACTTAAATGATTCAACACATATTCTGTAAATTTTAGTAATTAGAGACTGATTGAGCAACAATTATAATAAAAATGGAGGATTAGTTTTCTATATTTTAAAAGATAGATACTAACTCACCCCTTGAGTAATAGGTTAAGGACCATTGGAGTAATTTTATCAAATGAAAATCAATTAATCAATAGTCAAGCTAAGGCCCATGGACCAAGCCATACTGCTGCCAGCTTCTGGACAGTAAGCACCTGTCTTTTTCTACCGACTGTCGGTGGGCAACTGTTTGTATTTATTTTGATCGAAAATTATTTTTAATAGAAGATTATTTCCTCAAAATCCTTCAGTTGGGAGGTCGATTTTTGAGATACGTCTATCAAATATATAAATACATTGAACACGCTCTCTTAACAAATTGATTTTAAAAATAATTTTATACAAAATTGTTTCGAGAAAAAGAATATTTCAACTTATTACAAAAACATGTCACGGGAGTGTGCGTTTCTCCGGCTTTTCAAAATTGTTATTTGTACACATTTGGTACACAATCTTCTACCGTATGTAAGCGTACATTTCTCCCCGTATTTTATATAGTGGCAGCTGGACCGTCACTTTCATCTCATAAAACCCAGTGCTAATTACCCTCAAAACTGAGTAATTCGATCAAAACAAAAATCAAGATAGCTGTATTATTCAAGAATCTGAATCTCCCTTAAAAAAAGAAAAAAAAAAAAAAGGAAAAAAATAATATATTATTCAAGAAACTTGCAGTGAGGGCAGTTACTTTACTTGTTAAGGACCATTTGAAGTCCGGTAGGTTCTTCATAAAAAAGCTTGCCACCGCTTTCTCTCTCTACATTTGAGTTGCAAATCTAGAGAGAAGTGGGTAATCAAGAAAATCTGCAAATTGAAGAAATGGAGCTCTGTTTCAGATCTTTAAGCAAAATTCCAACTCCCATCATTTTGCTATTTTTCTTGCTTTCTTGCTTCAGCTTCAATACATCAGGTGTGTGTATACCTTTTTCTTTATGAATTTTCTTGATTTTGGATACTTTTCTTGTCAACCAATTTAATTGTTTTGAGGATTTTAATTAATTGTCTAGATTTAATCATTTTTAGAGGAAATGGGCTTATTCAGATCTTTGAGAGATTTGATGCATACTTTTACTGGTTTTAGTAATCTAAGCGAATGTTTGACTCGCATTACTGTTTGATCTTCTTATCAATTCATGTGTTTCTTGGGATGTGTTTGATTGAACTTAACTACACTAAGCAGCTTGAGTACAATCTGCTTTTTGCTAAAGAAAATTGAAGTAGCTTATTTTCCTTTGGAGAAAAAATTAACAAAATTAATTCTTGATTGTTCTTATTTCATATCTGAGATTCTCATTGAACAAATTGAATCTGTATGAGCTACATAAGTTTTAATTTGTCATTGGTGTCTAGATTTAATCCGTTGTAAATGCCACCAATGCTTTTCTTTATGTATGGGGTTGGTCGTTGTTAGAAGGTATATTTATGGTGACTTTGCGCTAAACTTGATAGTACTGGACATGATTGAGGAAGGAAAAAAAAGTTCAAATCTTATGAGTCGTCTTGTATAGTATTGCCGAGTACTGTCTACCAATTCGGTAGGCTACACTGGACAGCACTCAACATTATTAAAGGAGAAAAATAAATTGAAATCTTGTTTGCTGTCCACTCTGTTACTATCAGATTTATAATCCTTGGAAGGAACTAGATTGAATAAATTTTTCGTTAATTCAAACATTTGATTTGATTGTTGTCTTCCTTTTTTTGGTCTTTTTTCTACAGAAGCCTATGACGCTCTTGATCCTAATGGAAATATCACAATTAAATGGGATATCATCACTTGGACTCCTGATGGCTATGTTGTAAGTATTCTAGTAAACTCTTAATCATCTTCAAATTCCATTATTCCATCTCCATTTTATTTATAGAAAGGAGAATAAATTTACTCGGCACCCCATCGAGTGTTGAATTTAGAAAACTATATTGATTGTCTTTCAAGGTTCTTTACAGTGCTGGCAGTTGAAGCTCGAGCATATTTTTAAATCATCCGAATTGAGCTTGACAGTTTTTGAACTGTTGCATTGTCCATTCAAGTTTTCTGAATGTTAATACTAGAAAAAACCTATTTTATCGTTATCTGAATTGCATGCTGAAATATATTTACTTCCCCTTCCATGTTCCAATATTATGACAAGTGACTTGGGTAAGTACTTGTGCATCATCTTATAATAGCTCCCAGACAGAAATAGAGTTTAAGAGTGTGTTAGGTGCATATTAAAATGAGAGAATGCATTTTTTTGAAGTGATGTGATGAGGAATATGTGGTTGAAAAAGAAGGAGAAGTTATTGATGTGATAGAAAATATTATTTTATTAAAGAATGTGTGGTTGAAAATGAGTAAAAGAATGAGAATGAAAAAAATAATGTGTGTCAAACAGGGGCTATGTGATTAAAAATGAAGAAAAGGTTTTTGATTTACGTATAATTAAAAATGAATTTATGATAAAATGGGGCTCAAAGCAAGTAATTAGTTTGCTACTCTATNAAAAAAATAATGTGTGTCAAACATGGGCTAAGTCAGTGTGGACATCTTCTGATGGATTCAAGGCATATCCTTGGGTTATTAATTGATTTCTCTGTTCGAATGCGTGAAGCCTAATCATATTGTTCACTCATCTTTTTCGACCCTGGATCAACCTAGTTTGCTCTAGTTTTCTTTGCGTGAAAAAAGTCAGAGGGGTGATTTCGATTTCTTTTTCGTTTATTATTGCTCTTAGAGTTAGGGATTAAGGTTTGGTCCATAACATTCTCTGGTGCCACTTTTAGTACTTCTACCAGCTTAATATTTTCCTCTCCTTTTATGCATTGTCCGATTCTTAATCGCTTGCATTCTATTCTAAAAATGGTCAGGCTGTGGTGACAATGTATAACTTCCAACAATATCGTCACATTCAAGCGCCAGGTTGGACTTTGGGATGGACATGGGCAAAGAAGGAGGTGATATGGAGCATGATGGGTGCTCAAACAACAGAGCAGGGAGATTGTTCGAAGTTTAAAGGGAATACTCCACATTGCTGTAAAAAAGATCCAACGGTTGTCGACCTACTGCCCGGAACTCCATACAACCAACAGATTGCAAATTGTTGCAAAGGAGGGGTAATTAGTTCATGGGTTCAAGATCCGTCCAATGCTGCTAGTTCATTCCAGGTTAGTGTTGGTGCGGCTGGAACCACCAACAAAACTGTTAGAGTGCCGAAGAACTTCACATTGAAAGCACCAGGGCCGGGCTATACTTGTGGACCTGCAAAAGTAGGGAAACCTACCAAGTTTGTCTCCCAAGACGGGAGAAGACGGACACAAGCAATGAGTAAGTTATTTAGTACAAATGTAGAGTCTCTATTTGTTGAAGATAAAATAAATAAAGAAATCCATCCTCTCTTTAGTAGCTTAAACATCTAAATGTGGTGGTTAAATATGGTATGCTCTCCCATTTATGAAAATTCCAAGCTGCATCTGATTAGGCACGTTGAAGACAAATGTAAATAAATAAACTCGTCCTCTCTCTTAGATCTTAAGCTTAGCTAATGTGGTTCAACACTATGTATGCATATATTATTGATTTTGACCTTCAAAGGCAGGGGTGGAAAAATTATGTAGTCTTCAAGCTTGCAGCTATTATAAAAGGCCTGTACGAGTATTGAGATAATTTAAATTTAAATCATAGACATTTTTTTGTTGTGAAGTATAATTGATAATATGGAAATATTATCATTTAAAAATTGCTGCCTGTTTTGTCTTGCATATAATCTTATTTCCGCAATGCCAATACAATGTAAGGTGTTGCAAATTTGTCCATATTTATTTTTCTTTTATACATCAAAACCATTGGGAACCTTCTCAACCTTTTCCTATTGCAGTGACATGGAATGTTACGTGCACATATTCACAGTTTCTGGCCCAAAAAACTCCAACTTGCTGTGTCTCACTCTCATCCTTCTACAACGACACTATTGTTCCATGCCCAACTTGCACTTGTGGATGCCAAAATAATGGTACTCAGCCGGGAAGTTGCGTGAAGTAAGCCTTTCAATTTTCATCTTCTTTAGAATTATTTGTTGACTTTTCTGCTGGTTCTTATGCATTTTCTCCTTGCAGTCCCGACATGCCACACCTTGCTTCAGTTGTTTCAGACCACGGGAAGAATAATTATGCACCTCTAGTCCAATGCACCAGCCACATGTGTCCCATTCGAGTCCACTGGCACGTCAAAATAAACTACAAGGACTACTGGAGAGTGAAGGTTACAATTACAAACTTCAATTACAGGATGAATTATACGTTGTGGAACTTGGTCGTGCAACATCCCAATTTTGACAATCTAACTCAGTTATTCAGCTTTAACTACAAGCCATTAACTCCTTATCAAGATATAAGTAAGTCATCATCCCAATTTCGACAATCTCTTTATTTATTTATTTATTTATTTTTTTTCTGGGTTAAAAACACTGATCATCACTGAACTTTTAGCAAAATCTCATATCGGTCTCTGGATTTCATTTAGTTTCTAGTTGGTTGCTAGATCCATATGTTCATTCTACCCATGTCAGTTAGTTTGACCGATGAAAACGGACAGAACAGTCTCTGTTGCATTACCTTTTCTGTTAGTCAAACTAAATGAATATGGATGGAGGAACCTAACTGTAAAAAAATTTTAAATTCAGTGACCAACTTGAATCAAAATGAGTTTAGAGAACAACATGAAATTTCACTAAAAGTTTAATAATTACCAATCTAGGAAGTACCGGCATGGACACGAGTGTCGGACACGACACGACCTGGATACATCAACACAATTTTTAAAAAAGTTGCGTCCCCGACACCCTAATTAAAATAATATTATTGTTATTTTTTCATTTTTTCATTTTTATATTGTAAAGTGTGTGTTTTGTTAATTCTTGCATGTTGACAATGTATCAACAAAATGTCTCAGCAATGTATCTCATAGCATGTTCAACAACATGTCCAATTATATTAAAAAAAAGTTAATACACGTCACTTGCCTTTTCGAAACGTGTCGGTGTCTCACTGGTGTCGGGATGGTGTCGATGTAGCCTAGCGCCAATGTATTTTAACCCCTTTTTTTCTTGTTATCCACTAGTTCACTGAGAGATTGGGACCAAAATCAATCTAATATTTTGCTTTCTGTTAAAACAGACGATACTGCAATGTTATGGGGTGTTAAATTTTACAACGATTTGCTTATGCAAGCCGGCCCTCTGGGAAATGTGCAGTCGGAGCTTCTATTCCAAAAAGACAAATCTACTTTCACATTTGAGAAAGGTTGGGCCTTTCCTCGAAGAATCTATTTCAATGGTGACAACTGTGTCATGCCACCTCCCGATGCATATCCATATCTACCAAATGCCAGTTCCCGCCCAGACATCTCCTTGCTTGTGCTAGCGATCACATTGTTATCATCTGTTGCATTCCACTTTGTATTTGTTCAAGAATTTCTCCAGATCAATTTGTGAAGCATCAATTCTATCTGGAAAATGGAGCAAGTTGAAACAGACCCCAGCAATGTCATTTGTATATCTGCAAGGATTACAGGCACAAACTTGTAAGCAAAAATATCCCTTCTTACTTTAACTGTTGGCAAATTGACTTCCATTTCTCTTGTTGCTTTATAAACATGTTTTTACCTGTGTTTCAAATCATGTTGTTTATAGAGTTTATTTATTTAGTCGATAGTGTTCACTAGAATTGTAATGAGAATAAGATCAATTTCATAAATTATATAGCTGATTTATCTTTGAATTTCCCGGCTTCTAAATTCTATTTTGTTCATAAGCGTCGTCTTCTCATATTTTATGTTGACATAGTAAATTGCTCTCCTTTTCTTTCATGCTGCTGAATGTTGAGAAAACATCACGCGCACATTAAAAATTGCAATTTTGGGACATGTATGGTACAGATATTAACGAAAAGAAGACTTGTTTATTGTCTTGTGTAATGCTGAATACCGGTTTATTTGTTTTCATGAATCATAAGCTGCATTGATAGCTAGAGTTATTGAAATGTGTACCAGCTTCCAGTTCATTGGGAGATTTTTGTTTTCAAACTGTGAATTGGATTAACAAATAATTGCTTGGGCTATAAAATCCTGCCTATTGGAGAGATCATTGGAGAGGTGACAAAATCGTACTTTCAATACTATCAAAAGGAAATGAGAACACCAGAAAAAAGCAATACTGATAGTTTAGAAAAAAAAAAAAAACAAATCTAAGCATTCAGCTCAAAGCTCTACCATAATATATTTCTTTCTTTGATAGAAGTTATTCAATAAATGAATTACAATGGAGGAGACCATATGGCACCAGGATACGTGAATAGATTTGAATAAAAGTAATGTGTAAAATCTTGTATAGATATACTGAATTTATATGTATTGTAGACCCTTCAAAATTTGATGAAAAATAATTCTCCATTATTCTATCATATCCTCTAAAATCTATGACAGGATCACCAGCATAGCATTCACAAGTACTTCACGATATCTTATGAATTATTTTAACTTGTTCATTTTTTCGTCCTTCCATTTTCATTGAATAAATATAATGACAATATTATAATCTAACATCCAAGTTATCATGCAAAAATAACTGACTAAAATTCACTTAAAACAGTGATAAAGACAATTTGATTCAAGATTTAGCCAATCAGAACTCTATTAATGTGAAAATCCGAAAATCTTGAAAACCAAACATAGAGATTAGAGGCCGTCTATTTGTAAAGAAGTAGAACTTACACAGGGCTTGAATCTTGCTGGGAGAAAATTGGATTGTGCGCACGGACTCATATGATAGTCGTTCATGAACTCACAGTTTCGTCGCAAAATGGGAATGGGGACAAAAAGAAGAAGCTCATGCCCCCAGTTAGCTTTCTGATATTAATCAACTCTATAGAAGAGTTATTTCATCTGGACAACGCTCTACTCTTTATTATCGATTTTTTGCAAGGCCAAGAAAATTTTTGGTACAAGATTGACCAACATTCACTCAGAAATGTGGGATTGTTCCCTTCCAACTTGAGCAGTCCCTCTGTTTGGTGGATGATTGTATTGAATAAAAAGATTTAGGCGTTTGGTGTGGAAAAGGTAATTTAAACAAATAAATGCCTATTTTGTCTTAACAATTAAGCTTTTCGGTGAGGTGAGGAAGGAAGTTTTCCAAGTTTAACTAACTCGTCATTATAAATTTGTACTGTTTAGGTCTTTCTTGAAAAATGAATCCAACCTGTATGTAAAAAAATATATAGAAGACAATTCAAGTAAATAAAGTTTTCAGTTATAACAGTTTAAATTTTTAGATGGGGTGGTTTAATAATGATATATTTGCATAAACTTACAAGAGATTCTCGTTCATAAATACTATTGAAAATTTTTGTGGGACATGCGGTTCTTTTTGTGTTTTAATTTTGTATTTTGAGTTTTAAATTCATTTTGGGTTTTGTGTTTTGAGTGTCCATTTTTAGATCGTTAAAAATGTGTTCTTTTTAGCATTTTGAAAAATTGTTTTGAAAACACCCAAAACACGTTTTGAAAATTTTGGTTGGATTATAACTGAAAACACCAAAAAAACGACAAATTTGTCGTTTTGTGACTTGTTTTCAAAAATGCGTTTTCGAAAATAGGAAAGAGCGCGCGTTTTCACTGTTTTGAAAAATCGAAAACAAAAAATGGCTTGAAAATAGTAAAAGAGAACATGCCCTTATTTTTCTTCAAACTCATTTTCAATCACATATTTTCTCAATAAAATAATTTTATATATAAACTTAAAATATTTTTGTTATTTTTTAATCACACATTCTCTAAAAAATGAGGCTCAAAGATCTATTGTGATTGTTAAAGACGTAATAATGAACAGATTCGGGTGGTGAAAAAGAATGTGTAACCGATAGTTGAAATATGTGAAAATTGTAAAGAGGTCTTAGGAGTGTTTTGAGATGCTTTACCTACTAGTAGTTGGATGCTAGGGATATGGTGTAGTGTCACTTTTGTCTTCTATCTTGTGCTGCAACTAGAGTAGTTTTCTGGATCTTGAAGCAAAGGTTTTGTTTTTAATATTCCAATTTAATTAATAGAGTTTGATTAGTGATCAATCAGATTCAGACATATCTGATTTTAGTAGTCGAGGACGACTTTTTTCCCGTATTATAATAAAAATGTTTTTCATGGTCTGGACTGAGAATTTCTTCGCATGTCCGGCCAGCGAGTTCGACTAGAGGCCAAACTTGGTATGTTACATGACCTACCTTACGTTCTTATGTATTGGTACAGGGTAATAATCATGGCCCAGGTTATACGATCGAAACACCTAAAATTACTTGGGCCTGACACAGCCCAATACAATATGACTTATATTGGGCTAGGTTTATATGATTGGATACATTTTGATACCTCTAAATATTATGTAAGGAAAATTATCCGAAAACCTCCATTTTAAGTATACATTTCAAATATCAAACCTTAAAAACTTTTTTTCACAAATTAGGGGTTAATTCATCTTTATAATAATAATAATAGAAAATTAATTTACTACATATTCAACCCAACCCCATCCCCATTTCGTTCAAACCCAATTTCATTTTTGAACCCTATTTTCTCTCTCTTCCCCACCATATGTTCTCTCTGTATCACACTCTCCATCCAACCAACCCCTCTCTATATTCCCTGCGTTGAGCTGTCCATGAAGCCGCCGATGGAGTATTAGCCAACATTACCAAAGGCTGCTCTCGCTCGAGTCGCGTAATTATCACGAATCGGCTCAAGCTAAGTTCATGTTCTCAATCGATTGGTTCCCGGTTGCCGAAAAGAGCCTTCACTGATATTTTAGAGGAGGTTATCGATTATATCAGAACTTATTGGAATGGGCTTTTCTGATGAATTATTCTAGTGGTACATCACCACTTACACAAGGATGTCCATAATGGACATTCGGCATCCTCCTATTGGTGGGGGTGTCAGTGGGTCCCGGCACCCCACCAATAGGAGGGCGCCGGGTGTCTATTATGGACACCCTTGTGTAAGTGGTGATGTACCACTAGCACCACACTTTTCTGATAGCTCAGGAGTAGCTAACCAAGAGGGGGTGTGAATTTGTTTTTAAAACTTTTTCGAAAAATTAATCTAAATTCAAGTAGGTAAAAACATACATTAATTCATATAATAAATACAAATATAAAATCGTTAAGTAAAAGAGATAGATGATGCAAACGATATAATTGTGGAGGTTCGATCCAAAACAATGATCTACGTCATCCGTTATCAAGCTCTCCGACACGAGCAAAGCCTTTTTCACTATATTGATTGACTTATGGTGCAATCCAACCATTTACAACGCTTCTGATGACTTACATATAAAGAGCATCGATCCTTATACAATGTCGAGTTTTACAGGATCTCAATACGATCCATACTATTGAGCTTTACATGACCTCAATATGACCTATACAATGACTTACAACAAAGAGCATCGATCCTTATACAATGTTGATCTTTAAGAGATTTGAGCACAATCCACACTTTATCAAAGTGATTTTACAATGAAATCCCTCTCTTGATAAATAATACAAACAAATTAAGTACTAATAGAGGCTAACACTTCAATGAATAGTAATAAATGATAGCTCAAGTGTTAGATAAAAACTTTAATGGACATGATAGTAAAAAAATAGATTCAATCAATCAAAAAGTTTCAATGGGAAAATGAAGAAATAAATATAATGTAGATTCAATTTTTTTTTCAAGAAATATCTCTTTTAATGGATGATTGTAATAAATTTAGTACTAAGATAGAAATGAGCAACTTTGATAAATGTGATGATTTTACAAATTTA
>CAIGRR010513140.1:0-10814 GCA_903798365.1 Fraxinus sp. 1973-6204
AAAAAGTGATGAAAAGTTTTTGATTTGTGTGTAATATTATTTTATTAGGAGAATGTGTGGTAGAAATGAAAAATGAGAATGAGAATGAGAATGAGAAAGAGAAAGAGAAATTAATGGATGTCAAACGGGGCTTAATCTTTTGAGCTGATTTTATCATCCTTAATGTAGGAGAAAATCAAAACATGTATTTTGAAAAAGGCGAGTTTTGCTACCTGCCTATCTCGAGGAGTGCAAAATGATTGATCATAAAGAGATGGATGATCATGGAAATCACAAAAAAGGAGTTGGTGGACTTATGAGAGCAATTAAGGACCAGTATATGGTAATTTCAAAGTTTGAAGGGTCAAAGATAAATCAGAAATGAATTAGAAATGTCTGTAAGTGCAACAGTTGTAAGGCCGTAAATTTCCTTTTCAAACCACCGTAAATACCCAGAATATGGTTAAGCTAATGACTTTATAAGCAACGCTTATTAGGAGACAATCCAATTTTCTTCCCTTTTTATTTATTATACTTCTCAGATAATAAGTAGTTTATTTGCTTTTGTGAGTTAGTTTAGGCATCTTCATCCTTATATAATTATCATTGACGTTGTAATATTGAAATATTATTGGCACGGCACATTAAGGACAAAAGTCTCAGTTTGCGGTCATAAAATCTAAATGCGGATTCCCTATTTCGATCCCCCATTTGTCCCTAAATTTTTTGTTGGTTGTGATGTATTTGAGCCTAAACATACAAACCACCAAACACATTTTTTTTTTCTTGTGTTATCTTAAAATGATTTATATCGACTTGAAATTTGATATTCATCGCGTACCTGAATTAAGTTTTGCATTGTGAAGTAATCAGTTGAACACTATACTTGAACACTATACAATCATTACACCATTTTGTAGTATAGTTTGGGAGTAATTGAATTGTTGTAAGAAGATATTAAGATGAATAAGAATTCCACGTTGAAAAATTCTTATGTAAGATGAGTGAAAAATCAGGTAAAAATCTTAATTTAAAGGTTAGTTTTTGAGAATGAGTGTTTAATGAGAGGTATTACATTAATTATGGTCTGGGTGCCCCTATAAAAGTTCTCAATGAGGACACTTATTGAAAATTTCAAAAAGAAAACTAAAAAATGAATCAAGCTAGTGTATGAAACAGAATATGCATAGTAAATATGAAAAAAAATAGTATACGCACTATATGCATGACTAAACTTGTAATTAGTGAGATTCATCCAAACTTGTGAGAGTGAGGATTAATTTACAAATTCAGCTTTCGATTACACATTGGAAAGATAGTTTAAAGAATAAATTTGAGGTGTATATATCTCACAACTAAAGAAATAATAAATTTGGCCATTGAGGGTCAGGAATTGAACTTATAAATTTGTGATATTTTTACTTAATTCTTCACACACCTACATCAGTTTTAAATTGTGATTTCACACTAAAGTTATTGCATGCTTTCTTGTTGAGATATTTTTGTTTGAGAACAAACAAATATTCAAATTGTGAGTGTTTGATAAGTGTAATTGAGAGTATTTTTAATGAATTATGGCTTAAACATGTTGAAAGTGAATTTGAAAGAAAGGAATGTTTTCAAAGTTCAATGACCAAATTGAAAATACCCAAAAGTTGATTGGACCAGAGGACAAAGATTTAGGACTATACGAAATCAATTAGATATAACTAGAAGATGAAGGACCAAAGAAGATATTATTGTACCAAAGTGCACAATTGCAGAAGATATTATTGCTACGTGATCGTATGGAATAATTCTTTTGAACCTAAGAGGCAACCACATTTGCATGGGGTAAAATTTGGCAAACATATGCCTTATGTTTAACTTACCTAGGGAAAGATAGTTAAATAAAATTGGATTATTGATTTTCATGAATAAACAAATCACACTAGATTACTTAGGTCGAGAATTGAAAATATGCACTTCACCTCATATTTAATTCAAAACTATCTTAGATTAGCAGATATTTAGATATAAGCAAAACAAATCTTTTTTGTTTTACCTAAATTTGAGTTTGATAGAGAGTTGATACAATTCAATTTAAAGTTTATTTAGGAAGACACTTTTTATTCACTAAATTATTCAATTTAAAGTTTATTATTATATTTTTGTTAGCAGATTTGAGATGGAATTGGAAATTTATTCTTGATATCGTGTTCATTATTAGTTTATGATATTTAATTAATTTTTTTATTTAATTATCATAGTTTTGAAATTGAATTTAATAAATTTTCTTGAATATTCATATTCTTCTAGAATGAAAATAAATTGATCGGATTATCATTGAAGGAACTCACTTGAAGAATCTGATTTTGATTTTGAAGAAATCTCCTATTGCTCATAAGACTATTTCTAGGTGAGGGAACTCACTTGAAGAGTCTTATTTGGATTTTGAAGAAATCTTCTATTGTTTATAATCTAGGCGATACCTTTCTTTTAACTCAATTACTCTCAATTACTTGATTTTTTTGCTAAGGTAATGTCTAATAGAAAATATGCCTTAGGGTATGAGAAACTTAGTCATGTTAGGCCATAATTTTTAAAACTCATTTTTTTCAAGCTTATTTTCACTCACACATTTTATCAACTTTTCAACCACATATTTCATCAGCTCTTATCAAAATGTACTAAAAAATTAATTTTTAAGCAAACCAAATAGGAGCTTAAGAAAAAGAAGAGAATATATAGTTTGATTCAATCTAAAAAAGGCATTCTTGAAGAATATGCATGACTAATAAGAGAGAATTTGAGTGTAACCCGAGAATTCAATTTGGAATGCTATAATGAACATAATGAAATGATGGAATTTATTTTCCTGTAGAAGTATGCATAATTTGTTTTTTCACCTACTGGATTGTTAGAATTAGGGTCCTTTGTTGAAATGTTTGAAGTAATTGAAGAATTCTAATTGAAGTGTACGTCAACAAACTTGGAAGTCCATTGAGAGTTGAGAGTTGTATTGGACTTGAAGGGGTTGAAGTGTACGTCAATGCTGGCTTGGCTGTTATCCAGCCCAAGCCCGTTTCGCGTAACACGGTTTTGGGCCCTACATAAGTTGCCTTTTCAACAATTTAAAAGTGTGAGAAAATAGATTACTAGAATTATATAATCTATTGTAATTTTTCTCTCTTCTCTATTATTTTTGAGTCAATAAAATCTTTCTTGTCTTCTTTTATTCTTTTACACACTTCATTATTTTACCATATAATTTCAACATCTCAATTCGATTGTTTGTTTTACAGCAAGTGGTATTAGAGCAATTCTGGTATCGTAACAAGTGGTATCAGAGACTAGATTCAGCAATTCCGCAGACCGCAAGGTTGGTACTCGCACAGCTGGATTTGGATGTTGGAGCACTTATGGTTGAAGTTGGAACACTTGTGCATGACTAAAAGTCTTAAGCAGCGTATACTCTCATCGAATGCAGTGTATATCGAATGGTAGAAGGAGGATCATTGGAAGATCACCTATCTATATTTAAAGATATCGTTGCTGATTTGAAAACTTTAGAAGTAGAGTATGATGAAGAAGATTTGCCTTGATTCAGTCTCACACCATGGAGGAGGTGTATGATGATTTATATTCAAAAGAGAAGATGAAGCATTTGGTTTCTAAGGTCAGAGATGGAGAATGTCTGGTTGCTCATGGTGGTTCTGGAAGGGGCAGATCATCTAAGTTCAGTAATCAAATTTGTACGCACTTGAAGAATGATTGCTACAAATTGCAGAATAAAGAAAGGATGGCTGCACGTTGATATTCAGATACTTCAGGCGAAGCAGACCTCGCGGAGAACGTTAGAATACTTGGCCAGGTTCGACATGTTAGATTTGAAGAAGAATCTCATCTCGTTCTCTATCCCTTGATTCAAATAGTTATGAGTTCTTTGGTGGAGGTGCTTAGATTGTATTGGAGGGAATAAAAATGTCTCAATTATACATCTTACAGGGTCGCGTAGAATCAGGTTCAGTGCCGTAATGAACATTCAATTTGGTACTACGGAGGGACCCAGTGGAACATGGTATGTGAATGTTGATTTGGTTGAGCATGCTTTAAGTGGAATAGAAGGTGTACAATTTAGTAAATGGTCTTCTGTAAAAGCATATTAAGCTTTGGGGTGTGTTACAGCCTATTTTGGTTAATTCAAAATCATTATAATTTTTTGGAAATTTAAAGTAATTCTGCAAAATAGTGCTTGGATTCAATGGAAGAGGTGGAGTATTTTGTTGGAGTTTTTTTTTTGTTATTGTTGAAGAAGTCAGTTCATTCCTTGAATGGAATTCGAGTCAAGATGGAGATTGTTGGAATTTGAGTGTGACCCGAATTCCTTTGTTGAAGTGTTTGAAGTAATTGAAAAATTTAATTGAAGTGCACGTCAAGAAGAATTTAGTTTGGAAGTTGAAATTTGTATTGGACTTGAAGATATGTTGAAATTATGGACCGAAAAGAAAAGTCGCTGCATCGCTAGCCTATTGCTAGCTGGCCGCTCGAGCAATACCTATAGGTTTTCTCCCGAAACTTGGTCGCTCACCCCGCCCGCCATCACTCGAGCGACAGTTTTATCCAGCCTAAGCCCGTTTCGCGTTTGAACACGTTTTTGACATCGCCCTACATACTTGCCTATATATACTTGCTCTGTAGCACGGACACTTCAATTAGGGTAGCGTGTCCGTGTCCGACACGTGTCGGACACGAGTCGATACCGACACTTCTCGGACACTCTACCGTAATCATTTTTCTTTTTCTATTATAAATATTATATATTNCGGACACTTCAATTAGGGTAGCGTGTCCGTGTCCGACACGTGTCGGACACGAGTCGATACCGACACTTCTCGGACACTCTACCGTAATCATTTTTCTTTTTATATTATAAATATTATATATTATTAATTCAAAATTATTAGCAAGTAACAAATAAGTACTCATGTTTAAAAGATTTTAACAAGAAAAATTAATAACAAGTATAAAACTAAATTTATATTATATAAATGAAGCATTTTTAAGAATTTAATCAACGTGTCGGTAACGTGTCATTTCTGTACTTTTTTTAAAAATCGCGTGTCGACGTATCCGACACGTATCGTGTCGGACACACGTGTCCGTGTCAGTGCATCATAGTATACTTGACTCTTCTCAACGATTTAAAAGTGTGAGAAAATAGATTACTAGAATTATATGATCTATTGTAATTTTTTTTCTCTTTTCCATTATTTTTTAGTCAATAAAATCTCTTAATTCCTCTGTCATATTTCTTATCTTCTTTTATTCTTTTCCTTGTGTTCAGATACTTTATTATTGTGCCATATAACTTCAACATCTCAATCGGGTTGTTTGTTTACAAATGGTTTTAGAGCAATTCTGGTGTCGGCTTTGTTTATAACATGGATGAACAAAGATTAAGTGCGAGACACATAAAACAGAGTCGATTCATCATTTATACAAGGATGCCATGCATGATGGAGGTCATTTAATGAATGGTTGGGGTTACCTTCTAGGAATGAAGGGCCTGTCAAAATATGGCATGGGTTGGGCTTTTGGAACTAGCTCCTTTCTCAGCCTCCTGATTTCTTCCTCTTCTGCTAACTGTTAAAAGCAGACAGAAATGTGTTTGAATAAAGTAAACAGAAATCTGTTCCTTCACTAGTAATAGAAGTTTTGCTACAATTTTACCTTCTGCTGTCTCTCTCTTTCCATCCTATACTGTTCAATAAGACTCATCTTCTCTGCCACCTTTTATGAATACACAAAATGTTAAAGAGATAATCCGTAAACACGAAATTAAATGGTACTACATGAATAACAAGATGTATATATTTATCAGATAACTAGATTGAAAAAACGAAGCACAACCAAAAAAGAAGGAATCCAAACTTTGTTTGATATCACTAGAATACAGTCCATAGAGGGGGCAAAACAACAGGCTATAAAAACAGGTAGAATCGCTGGGTATTAACATCTTCAAATCTAAATTCTGTTTGATATCATTCGAATATAGTCAATAGAGGGGACAAAATAATGGGCTAAAAACTGGTAGAATCGATGTATAGAACTGAAATTGCAAAAGCATCAGAGACAATTTCACATTTGATAATGTGTTATATAAACTAGAAAACCCATAAACCCTTTCGCTCGCTCTCTCTCTCTCTAGAGCTCTCTCTCTCTCTCTCTCTCTCTCGGGTTGTGTGTACAATTCCAGCTCTTATTATGTTGAATTTGAATACAAATTTTTTCTTGTCTGCCTTCTTTTGAATATTCTTTTGTTTCTTCTTTTATGGCTAGATTTCGTACCTCGTCCTCCTTTGAAAAGGTTTTTCCACACATTTCAGTTTGGATGAACCTTCAAATCTATATGATTTTATAGAACACATGGTTATACTCTATTTATATTTTCTCTGGGTCACCGTTGAGGGATGAATATTCAGATCAAATTGTTCTAATTAGCCAATAATTCCAAAACAGTTCTGATTGAACTAATCTTCGCTACTGGTGAGAACAATCTATACTTCTTGATTCCAAACTTGCCAGTATCAGTTAATAAAACAGGGCCAATGATATGGAAAATTAAAAGTGCACATATACAATCAAAATTATTTTATGCATTTACAATTTTAGCAGGGAATGCATTCATTGAATTATTTCTCATTGGCAGAAATTTGTTCTCACTATCTTCATTAGTTTATTATATAGCAATACAACCAGGATTAGCGTGAAAAAAAGAAATGTACCTGATGATCAAACCCAGCTCGCTCCTCAGCCCTAATGTCACTATGCAGTAACAGATCTACAGGCCTTGTAACGTCTTTAACTGGAAGCTTGATTAAACACTAACAACAAAAACCAAATCATTTAAATTTCCTTATTACGATATATCCAAGAATACACGACAATGTGACAAGATATTTGGAAAAAGATGTAAAAAAAACAAATTCATTCAACTATATTATATCGGTTGTCATTAAATTCCAATTAAGTCCATATTTTTTTGTTCATATATGAGTTCACTTTGGGATTCAAAAGCGTGTATCCTTAAGTTGCAACTAAACCAATGGTGGTCGCAGAACATCAGGATCTAGAAAATTTCAAAAAATCAATAAGGAACCACAAGAGAGAAAAGACGGGGGATTAAAGCTGTCCTGGTCAGTGATGTTCAATCTAAAGAATATGAAAAGAGCTTATATTAAACTGAAAACTTTTCCACAGGGTGCTAGAATTACCTCTGGTTCGTCTGTTGTCCATGGAAGACCTTGAGCAATTGGTATCCTAAGCTTCTCCTCTTCCTCCAGCATCTGTTGGACCTTCTTCATAAATTCTTCCTCTTTGCATTTTCCTCTTTCCTGCAATTGTCCAATTGCCAGGTTTGTGTTATTTCAAAAGAGCTAAGCAACTAATGAAGCTTCAAAACAAGTTATGATAAAAACAAGAATGAAAACTTGGAGATTAATCTAATGAAGTAATCCTGATTGCGTAAGAATGATGATTAAAGCAACAAGTCTGGATCAAAATTGCCATTGANTCCTCTTTGCATTTTCCTCTTTCCTGCAATTGTCCAATTGCCAGGTTTGTGTTATTTCAAAAGAGCTAAGCAACTAATGAAGCTTCAAAACAAGTTATGATAAAAACAAGAATGAAAACTTGGAGATTAATCTAATGAAGTAATCCTGATTGCGTAAGAATGATGATTAAAGCAACAAGTCTGGATCAAAATTGCCATTGATGTAAGCAATTTAGGCGTAATATACAAGCTAATGTTATGGATTTTCTCAGAACAGTTAGAATAAAAACAAATGACAATTGGTCATTAATTAATTCAAAATTGATTCCAGCGTTGCCGCTTCATAATGTTACTGTTACACCTACAGTTCAAGCTTATTCTACTCTCAAAAGGTTATGAAGCCATGTAAACTATAAACTACCTTTCTTCTCATCCTTCCGGTGCTAGCAGCTTTAAAAATACTTCTTATCAAATAAGGTAGAGCATAAAAAAGCTGAATAATGCAGTGAAACCCTTCCTCAAATCAACCGTAAACTATGTTCACTATGACGAAAATGGACATGGATTAAGTTTTCACTCATAATATGTACTCGAACATTATAAATTTTTCACAGAACTTCATAAGTAATGATTTTGTCACTAGTTTATTTGCAAATTTCATGGCTACATAAATTCCTTGAGTATCACATTTGAAATTAGCACTGACAGATGACAAGTAAACAAAATACACGCAAATAACCATATCGCATTAGTGCAAACCTCAGTTAAAAGCTTGAAGGGCTTTAGGGAAGTTGCTTTAGGCTGCCTTCTCTTCCATTTTCTTCTAGCAAAAGTCCCAGATGACTCGGTACTCTATAAAAATGAAAAATGTAACTTAGATTGTCTAGAACTGAAACCACTCATATGGATAAAACAAATGTCTTACATTTCGTCTACTTCTTCGACCACCAGTGCTGCTTGAAATACTGAAGTCATGGAACAAATCCCGTAAGATCAACCAACAGAGAATGAATTTGTCGCTACAGAAACAGTAAATGAACTAACAATACAACGCACCTTCCTCGGCTGCTATTAAGTGAAGATGTACGGCGTGAATCCAGACCTAAACTCTCTGAGGTGAGGAAAAAATCTGAAGGACAGAATGAAGATGAAGAAACCTGTGTTTCTGGAACCTCAGGAGGATTTTGCAATCCAGGCAATGCCCATTTAATTCCCTTCTTATTATCCTCCAAATCCTGCTCCTCTTTTTCCTCAGAATCACTTGATTTTGGAATTGTCAAAAGCTTCTCAAAGGCCTTAACCAAATGCATCACTCTTCCAGCCCCTGGATCCGGCACACTTTTTCTTGCCTCTTCCAACAATCTAGCCCTCCTTCTCTTCATACCCATTTCACCATTCACCACATTCCCATTCAAATCGTCTTCATTTTCCCTGTTAATCTCAAGAAAATCACATTCGGATCCTTGTGCAAACTCTGTATTCTGATTTATGGAATTGACTTCATTCTCCTCCCCATCGACTATACTATCGCATTCCTTTAACTTCTTGAAATCAACCCCGTCATCTATTTTACTACGACTTTTGAAAAATTCTTCTTGAGAAGCCCTCAGACTCTCATAGGCCACACACAAACACTTTGATCTCCCATTTGTCTTCTCACACTTGGTACAAGCCACAGCAGCCGCCAAACCATTCGATTCCTCTTTCTGCAATTTCTTCTTTGCGATCACAAACTTCCTCGCTCGAATCTTGTTCTTCGGCGAAGGCCCAATATTAGGGTTTTCTGAAACGGCCTTCTTTGTGCTTTTTGCAGATTTCACCAGTGGTGAATTCGATAACTTTAAAGAAGGGCTCGACACATTGGGATTCAAATTCTCGGAGTTTTTTGAGATTCCACTAAATCTAGATCCCTTTTCAGGGGTAACTGCTCTGGCTGTCTTGAAATTCATTGAATCCATCTGAAAGTTCGCCGGAAAATGGCTTTTATTGAGAAAAAAATTTTAGATACAGAAAATCTGGGAGATTTATATTCTAGGGTTGGACTGTGAATTTTCTTGAATTCATTTTATTGTGAGAATTGAAGGGAAGGGGAAAAAGTAGAACGTTAACCTCTGGACGCTCGGGTTGTAACGGCTAGTTTTTTGTTGGCTTGATTTTGGGGCGTTATATCTTTATTTGAATATTTCTACGATTATGAACCGTTGGATTTAGGCTTATTAAGATTAAGACAATGAGATTTAATTACCGTTATGATTTGTAATCTAGTTAATTGAGGATAGGAACTCCTATCGGGCCAGGGTTGTTATACGAGTCATGAGTGAATGTGGACTTCCATGGAGCCCAACCCAACATCAAGTTATATCAAAATGAAGACAAATAAAACTCAAAAGTGGTTTAAGTAAAATAAGTTTTGTAATAGTGGTTTTTTAAGAATGTATGGTTAAAGAGTAAAAAAAAATTAGATTTACGTGCAAAATTAATTTATTGAGAAAATATGTGATTAAAAATAAGTTTGAGCAAAAATGTATTTTTAGAAAATGAGAACACGATTGAATTAGAATGATAGGTTTATCATTGCATCAAGCTGAGCGTCCAACAAAGAGAAGCATGTCTTTCAATAAATTGAGTGCTTAACTATTTATTCACACTCATTTTAGATCTCAATTTTTAACAATAAAACTAGAGTACCATCCTTCAATGTCGAAATTGTACAAAGCTTTTATGATTTGACTCATTTTTCTTGGTGTAACACTTTTGGTATTGATATAGAAAATGGATTAGAGAAGAAAAATAATTTGATATAAGGTATCTTTAAGATGAACCTCATCCTTGATAGCCCTCACCTACCATGCCCTAGGTCTTGGTGAAGGAGGTAAATCGCAGGTTATACCTTCAAGGTTACAGGGTGGAAGGTTGCTTGTACACTTGCACTTACCCAAGACCAAATCCATATTTCAGGATTTGAACCCTTGACGAGACAGTCTCAAGTAAAGTTGGAGTTTTTCCATCTTCCATTTTTACCACTTGGAGATAGGGGTGTAAGCGGTTCGATTTTTGTGATTTTTGACAAATTTTCAAACTAAACCGTTTAAACCGGTTTGAGATTTTCTCAAACCTAAACCAAATCATTTTGAACGGTTTGAAAAAAATTCAAACCTAAACCTAACGGTTTGGTCTGGTTTTAAACCGTCAGTTTCGCCGTATATTTTTTTGTCTGTCTACTTTTATGACATTAATTCATTGAATTCAGTATATATTTATATCTTACTAACAATAAATTTAAAACAAATAAATATATCTA
>CAIGRR010513172.1:0-10412 GCA_903798365.1 Fraxinus sp. 1973-6204
TAAACTGTAGAAAAACCAATTACAAATGTGAAACCTCATGTACACAAATGAATAGTGAATATCAACTTCACTCTTTCATAGTAGGTAGTGAATTATTACAAACAGAAAAATAATTTTCATATGTAATAGTGTTGCTTGGATCAGTAGTCAAATCAATAGTGTTCCTCTCTTTGGTCCACAAACTAAGCAGCTGTAGCCTGTAACGCTAAAAGCTGGTAAAAGTTCATGAAGAAAATAATTTTATTGAGAAGAGAATGAGAAAGTATAGTACAAAAATGGAGATAGATTTGGATAATGCAATGCTGAATTAATAAATATTAATTCAGATGGAACACCTGTAAATATAAAAGTAATATGCTTATAGTTATTAAGGATAATTGTAGCACAGTTCCATACTTTTTAAAATTTTTGCATTTTTTATTAAATTTTTTGATTTATAGCAGCGTTGATTCTCAAACCTTTTAAACGTGTGCAGCATAAGGACCTTTGAATGATTTTCGTCCAAAGATCTATTAGTTGATCTAAAGTCAATGTGTCTTTTAATCTTTTATTAATTAAAAAGTGGTTAGGAACTTTCAAACCCGACAAAAATTTGTAACAAAGGAAACAAACCTTTAATAAATATGCAATGTAAGAACATTTAATGACTTTCACCAAAAAAACTTGCCAGTTGACAAAAATATTATCTTCTTAAATCCACACAACCACCCAACTCCACCTACTATTGGTAGGTGGGCAAGCCTTCGCCACTGTCCCTATTGTTGATTTTGAAGAAAATTTATTTATTCTCGATTCTTTATAGGTTCTTATTAAAAGGAGAGGTTTCTTCCATGGGTGTGTTATGGGTTGAAGCTGGGTGGATCGAAAAAAATTGAATATTTTTTGTCAACCTCAATCTCATTGTAATATTAGCAACCATCGCCGCCTCATGTATTTCACCTTGGTCAACTCAATCCCCATCCCATCAACTCCATTTCCTCATAACAAGGACCTCTAAAGAATTGTGAATAAATAAATAAAGACAATAAATTCTTTTCAATATCAATAGCAGTAGCGATGAAGAAGATGGTGACAAAAGTTCTTCCACCTACCAATGTGTGTGGTTGGATAGGTTATGGGTTAGGCATGGTTGGGTCATGGGTGATTGGGTGGATTGGAGAAAATGATTATTTTTTGCCAACTCACAGATTTTTTAATGAAAGTATTTAGAAATCATTTTGCGTACATTTATTAAATGTTCGGGATCTTCATTGCACATTTTTGAAAGCGTACTAACGAATTTTTTTAACAAAAATCATCAAGAATTCCTTTCGTCGTAGAAAAGTTTGGATAAAATCTATAAAAAATTGAAAGATTTGGACCACCACTACAATTTTGCCTAGTTATTATCTAAAGGAAGCTGGAGGACTCTAGAAATCAAGAGTTTATGTAATCAATCGTACTCTTGTATGTACACTAAGCCCATATTTGATCCTAATTCTTAAGTTTATTTTTCCAAGAATTCATTTTTAACAATAAATTTGTCCAATAAAATAATTGTACATTAATTTAAACCCAAAAATTTTCCTAATTTTTAACAACACAATCTCCAAAAAATCATTATTACAAAATATATTCTTCCAAAAGATAGGGCTCAAAGAAACCCTAAATTACTCCATGTTTGTTTTTCAAAGATTTTTCTTAAGTTATTTTTTTTTCCCAATTCATTCTCAACGACACATTCTATGAGTCTACAACTAATTCTCATTTTTAACCATACATCTATAAAAATAAAAAATAAAAAATTATCTTAATAAAATATGTGCCAAACAAGATTATTTGAAAAAAAAATAAAGTTACCCAAACACCGAAAATTAGAAAGAAAAAAGGAAATAATCCTAAGTTAGTTAAACTAGCACAACATGTCGTACGTGACATTTTAATGTTAAATCACTATATCTAGTTATTTAAGCCATAAAAATTAGAACCGTGCTACACGTTCAGAAAAAAATCACGAAGAGCACTCACACATGTGGGGTCCATGCATAATTACACATGTGGGGTACATTTGGTACACATAGCATCTTTCTTTTTTTTAATATATGATGGGGCCCACCACATATGAGTGACCTGGTGAGTCCTTGTGAATTGGGATTAATTCTAAAAATTATACATTGCACCATTGCACACTTAGAAGCATCTTTGAAAAGTGTTTATGAACAATTTTGTCAATAAATAAATAGAAATAAAATGGTGAATAAATGAATAGAACTTTTAGGTCTCACGAAACATGTGAACAAAATTGTTCTAATCATTTTTTGACAATTTATAAATTATTTATAAACACTTTCCAAACATATGTTTAGTGTTAAGCCTCCGGCACATACGTAATCCCTTGTTCATCGTGGATTCAGTTTTTTTATCAAACACAAATAAAAAATATAACTTTCATAAATGGAATAGGCACAAAACTTGACCCTAAGGTCAATATTGCTTGCTTGAATATCACATTAACCCAGATCAAGTAGTTAAAAGCTTCGAACAAAAGATTTAGTCATTTTTCTTTTTCTTAATTCGATATTTAGAGACATTAAAAATCATACAGTTAATGGCAAATTTAATAGGGATAAACAAAGACAGTTGTTGAAATAAATTATCTGAATCATCATTGTCAGAAAATGGAGCAAATTTGGTAATATTATTCCGGAGTGATGATATTTAGCCTCATTGAATTGCAACTCCAGTTTAGATGGTGTCAATGTGACATTAAATGATAAGTGAAATTAAAATTCATTTAATTCCATATTTAATTTAGTTTATTATCTAGCGTCATCTAAACTGTGGAGTGCGCCTACGCAGCATTATTCATTATTTAGAGGTGAGAAATTGGTGGACTGAACATTTCTCTGAGGAAGAGTACATGCCAAGTTGCAATAAATAGGTCCACTTAACTGGACTGATGTTGATAAATGTTAAGAGCAATCCAGCCCCAACAATGGCTGTCACAAATACTATCATGAATATTTCCAAGAAAAGTTGTAATTTTCAAAGAAACCATCAACTTTTCACAAGAAAACGGCCACTTTGAATTCTGTCCATGAAAAAAAATCAAATTTACTTTGAATCTCCTTTAAATAAGACAGAGAAACATAAAAACCAATCTTGTTAACGTCCAACCAGCATTTAGAGAGCGTGTAACAACGTAGTCTCGTTGTATTTTGACGATTTTTTTTGAGCTGATTGAGTGCTCGTGGATCTATTGTTGTGTATCTAATAATAGAAACCTAAAAAGCTGTCCTCACCTCTTCTTGGCAATGCAAATTCTTGTCAATTACCATGTCACATGTCCATTATCCACAATAATGAGAATTTACATAAAAAAAAAATAAAGAAGAGAGAAAAGCCATGATCAATATCTGTCAAGTGGAGAAATACTTCTAACCTCTCAAAAACTAATGATCCGGAGAGACAAAAAACTCTTTATTTCATATTTTCTCCGATAAGTATCAAATAATGAATGTGGAAAAGTAAACAAAAATTGAGATATAATTACCTGTTTTTGTTAATCTATTTATGAAAGAATTTCTCCAAAGTTTTTGACTTCTGATTTTACCCCCATAGTATTAAAGATTCCAACAGGACAATCACAGATCTACGCATTTTATCAGCATAGTGAAGTCCTTCAGCAGTCACTTGTGTCTGTCTAGTGTCTACAAAGAGCTGACACAAAAGTGAAATAGTACAGCCAAGGTGTGTTTGGAATATAGAGCAAGACTAGAAAAATAATATAACAAAAACTCTTTAGTTCATATTTTCTCTGATAAGTATCAAATAATGAATGTGGAAAAGTAAACAAAAATTGAGCTATAATTACCTGTTTATGTTAATCTATTTATGAAAGAGTTTCTCCAAAGTTTTTGACTTCTGATTTTACCCCCATAGTATTAAAGATTCAAACAGGACAATCACAGATCTATGCATTTTATCAGCAGAGTGAAGTCTTTCAGCAGTCACTTGTGTCTGTCTAGTGTCTACAAAGAGCTGACACAAAAGTGAAATAGTACAGCCAAGGTGTGTTTGGAATATAGAGCAAGACTAGAAAAATAATATGGAGTAAGGCATATCAAATATGTACTTACAATATATTTGGTAAGTAGTACTGGAAGGAAGAATTCATATATATTCCCACAAAATACCAAAATCCATTCTGGCAAACATCACTGAAGAATAGCATATATATTGGTTTGCTAGTCGTTTATTGCCGATGCAGCATCATCAAGATTCTCACTACCAAAAAGCTATGGCAGCACGAAAACGCGATGAACTGACCACCTTGCCTTTGCATGTGAATCTTGATGGTGCTACACCAGCAAACAACGACTGTTGACAAGCCGTTTCATGGCAGTTCCATCTCTTACTTCATTGATCTGCCAATAGAGTTAAATTGTTAGTCCAAAATCTTCATTTTGTCACTTTTGATTTTCAAGTTATTAATTATTATATAGATTTATGCAAATACCATCAATTTTATGTGGCCTCTCAGTCACTGATATCAACTGGCAAGAAAGCCACGAGCATGAGGCTGATGTGGCCTATTATCAATGAATAAGTTTAAGCCATGACTTGACTAACTGGTACCAATCAAAAATTTAATTTGAATTAACTCATTTCCTTACCACCGAAGAGAACAAAAACGATCCCTTTTTTAATATATAATTTTGAACACATTTGAAAAAAAAAAATCCCAAATTTTATTTTCATATATATCTCAATCACAGAAAATGGCCATAAAAAATAACAGAATAAATAAAACACTGAAGTTCTTAATATATATTAATATTCAATCAGATTCCAGCATAGTGTAATATTAACTTCTTTTGTTGCTGATCAGTTATATTAATCCACAAAGAAACACAAGGGTTTTATATATTAACTTGCAGAAACAAGAATTTCTAAAGAGTATCAAGAACCGCTCTCAAGTCCGGATAAAAGAGGAGGGTTTAAATCCGATCTAAAAAAGATCAAAACAAAAACATAACAGAGAATAAAAATCCAGATGTTCACTTAACTAGTCATCAGTTGAAATTAGTTATCACATATGAAGAATTACATAAAAGAACAGAAGAAAAGAACAATAAATATTAACAAGCCTGATATGCAACTCTCTGGCCATTGAAATATTCTTCTGCGTGTTTTTGAGGGAGAAAATGGTTGGGGGAGGAAGAAAAGGCTTAGCCAGTTAGGGAACTCACGCAGTGGGAGGGGGTTTCTTGAATATACACACAAACATATTTATATATATACATACATACATACTATGTTTAAGGTTTATTAACTTTATTATTATTATTATTTTCAAATACGTAAATACAAAATTCAAGACTGTTGCTTAGTTGTATAGAATATGATAACAGTTAAAATATCTCTATCTTGGAAACCCTAATTTTCTTGTCGGATTTTGAGAAGGCGCATAGTTTAAAAAGAGGTAAAAAGTAGATCGAACTCTTCAGATACATGTTCAACCTGACCCATATCATGATACATTTTTCAAGTATATTCTTTTTTAATATGAAACTAAAAGCACCAAGAGCGCTTTTCTGAGTAGGGTAACCCCACGGACCGAATAAAAGAAAAATCGTATCATTTCGAGACAACTGAATTTACCTTTAAACGTGGACAATAAGTGCTTATCGCTAGTCCTTCAACATCAGGAACTTAGAATTTACCCACTTCAACCACGAACAACATCTACAATAAAGTGGAACAAAATGGTGCATCAAATTTAAGGTAATTTGAATTTAGGGTTCAGTGTTTAAATGATAAATGATAATATGGGTCAAATCCATTCTAACATATTTACTCTTTTTTCATTGTTTTAGTTCATTACTTTTTCAAAAGCACATTTCAAAACCACAAGGCACATTTTTGTCCATGTAGATGATAGTTCACTAACAAATTTCTCATTCTACAATTTTTATTTTTATTTTGTTAACCACATTTGCTTGCTAGAAAACTTACATAGTCAAAATGCCTAAACGGCAAAACAAAAGTAGAAAAAATTAATAGAACAAAAAGAAGTTAAAATATATAGACTTGAGATTCCAATTTAAAAAATTAGCTTTATTGAGATGAGTAGCCAAAACCTTTATATGTTGGTCTACATTTCGATAATTAGTCAATGTGAGATTTATTTCTTAACACACCCCTACAAAATGATAACTCATTTGAGTGAATTAAACATGAAATTCTTGAATTCATTTTTGAGTTTTAATCAGATCAAATCGTTCGTTTGAGTTAATGTGCTTTAATTACTACATTAAGATTTCAAATTAGAATATCAACACCATTAAAATTAGTAGCCTAAATTCTTATATATTGATCTATGATTAGATAAATAGTCAATGCACGATTTATGAAATAAGTCAATATATGAACAACATCGTTGTGGAATCATTTAATTTATACTATACAGTCTCAATCGTGCTAAAACATTATTTTATTTGAACTTATCATTTAATGATTTAACGATATTTCTTATATGTCACATAAACTGATATTTTAGCAAACTAAAGATATATGACAACAAGAAGATTATTGTTGGGCATGGGACTTTCTCAATTTATGCCTTTCGAGGTTGGTGTCTAGATTGCTGACCAGTCATTTGCCTTCCCAACTACATTTTCTTGTCCTTTCATTTTGCTGTGCCCACTTTCATGTTAAATCGCGTCAATATTCTAGTTTTTTTCAATGCATGTATTAGTTTATTGCTAGGTTTTAATTTTAGCCCCTATTTAAAATTTAGATAAAAATTAAAATTTTATTAGATTTTAATAAAAACTAATGAAATATATGAATGTAAAGTTGTAAATTCCGTGAAATGTTTGGTTAAAATTACTTATTGACTTTTAATTATATTTTTAATGTTTGGTTAAAGTTAAAAAAAAAAATTAAATCAAAGCAAATAATTAATTTTAACTCACATTTAATTAACGTTTATCAATATATACTAAAGAACTAATTTTTAGCATAAATTTAGCTCATGTTTGGTACATATAAAATTTATTTTTTCTCAATTTTATTTTAAACCATATATTCTTTCAATAAAATATTTTTTTACACGTGGATTCATAAATTTTCGTACTTTTTAACTTCCAAAAAATTCAATTTTAACAAAATATAGAGGGTGTTTGGTGTAGATTAAAATCAGATTTTAAGTAGATTGTGTTAGAAGTTTTTGAAATATGTAGTTGAAAAGATGTGGGACTCATGAAAGATGTGATTGATATTGATTATTTGATTTTGACTCAGATTAAAATCTGATCCAAACATGCCCATATTCTAAAACTTGTCAACATCAAACAGGCCTCAATGAGATACATGTTTAGAAAATTGTAAGGACTTTTTTTAGCAACATCTTGTGGTCAGATTGCATTCATATGATAAATGATGATTTTATTTGTCTTCTTATTAATGATCTCAACTACAAAATAAATATCATCGAGTAGGTACTGAGTCGTGAGACCGTTAATTCAACTCTATAGTCAAGTTAAATGGAGTATGTTTACGTAAATTTTTGAAAAGAAAGACGAAAAATAAGATATTTTCATAACTTGCGCGTAAAATAGGCTTAATGGAGGGACATATCCTTAGGTTATTAGTTGTCTAGTTATGTCGTGCATATATTTAGAAACTTGTTTCCATTAACATATATTTATCGTTAAATATTTGTCTTTTTTTTTTCTTGATTACGTGAGTGATGATATTGCTCGAGTTGGCTTATAACCTAATTTATAAGACAATCCAAACTTGCTCGTCTAGTGTTTTAAACGGCTTTTGAGTTGATTTTTTGTTTCATCTACTTAGTTTCTTCTATAGTCGTGCTAGAGTTGTAGTGCTGAGTAAAATTCACTCTAGGTTGATTCTTCATAGAGTGAAACTTATGCAAGCCTAAATTTTATGGTCGACCTTCGTTTTAATAGGCTGGTCTTGTACCTAAACTTTTTTTTTTTTTATATGACTCAAGTGTCCGAGTTTTGCTCGATTAATCTTGAGAAGTTGCGGCCTTCCCCCTTGATTCGCCACCTGGGTAAATCTGAATCGATCACAGCTTATACACACTTGGGCCAGACATTCGGAAAGCGGTTCTTCTCCATGTGGACCTCCCTTTACGTCATACGGACAATACCTCCGGAGGGGCGACAAAGAGCACCATAACTTTGCCACCACAGGACATCTGTCATCCAACATAAATGTTGTCGTCTTCCAGCTGCCGCGAGATTCGAACCTCCAATACTCCGTAGAGAACCCTCCTGCTTTATCACTGCCCCATGTCCGTGGCGGCTAGTCTTGTACCTAATCTTTGTTGGACTTCTAGGTGGATGTCGCTATTAGATTTGAATGGTAGTTTGCTTTCACATTTCATAAATATTCTTTTAATAAATAAATCCCGTTATAATCCAATTCCATTGTTTGCACAACACATTTTTCCTGTGTCATTCGCATTATTTGAGGGTAGAAATATAATAAGAAAGACACTACAATTTTGTCAAGGATGCATGCATTAGTTGACAAATGCAGAATTGTTGAGATTTGAAGACATTTTAACTGGATGCATGCATTGAGTTTTTAGCATCTAAAGTTACATTCTTTATGTGCTCAAAGTTAGGACACATTTAACATGTTTGAATAATAACGTTAATAAATAAATTTAAGTGCTGAAGATATAAAATATTTCTAAATTATATCTTTTTTTGAAAGTATTTTTTAATTATATCTACTCGTGTATGCTTTAGTCTACTTAACATGTTAAAAACGACCTTAAAAATTTGAAATAGCCATTAATGCTCACCGAATAAGAATTGAAATGCCCTCACTGCTAAAAATGAATAACGTCATTTTTTTCAATTTACCTAAGTCATTGAAATTTTTAAAATGTTTCATAATTGTCGTTGAATTTTTAAATCTTTTCGAGTTGTCCATGAATTTTCTCAAATGTGTTTCTACTTACTATTAAACCTTAAAAGTTCTCTAAGTTGTCATTGAATTTAACAAAATGTTCTTTCATCCATAACTCCATTACTCGTCATTTTAAAAGTTAACGAATTAGATAGTATGATAGATGAAATGAAGGACGTGATAACATTTTGATAAATTCATTGTTTGCTAACTTTTATGACAATGAGTAACTGATTGAAGGATGATAGCACTGAAAGATAATTAGCACATGTTTAGTGGAGATTAAAATTATATTTTTAACATATTATGATAAAATTAATATTTTTGAACGGTTGTGGATATCATAAAATGTATTATTAAAATTAATTATTGACTTTGACTCAAATTAAATTAAAATCTTGATTTTAATTCTTGTCAACCAAGGGCTTAATCTCAACAGGCAAGAAAGGTTTCAAAAATTAAACAATCTAAAGGGAAATTTGCAGCAGCGATCCCTAACCTTTCATAAATATACAACTAGAGCCCATCTAGACGGACGCCCACTTTTTCGTTGACCAAAAAATGAAAAATTTGATCAATTTTGATCAAATTAAAAAGGGCAAAATTATACTTTACATTTTTATCACATCAAATAAGTTATTTAATTAAAGTAAAAACCAAAAAATAAATATAAATATGTAAACCCTACCCCAAATCAAACCAACTTTTCTTCTTTTTCTTCTTCTTCTTCTTCGACGAGACTCTACCACCTAGCCACCACTTTTACCATCGACCATTATCACCACCACCGCCACCACAACTCCCTCACCCATTGAAACCAAGGCATGGGACACTACTGCCACTGTAATAGAATTTTCCGACCAGAATAGAACGCCACCAAAACACAAAATTGTCGAAATCAACAAATAAATCGATTCAATTGAAAGTACAATCCCAATAATGGTGTAGAAGAAACTTCACAAAAATATCGAACTCGGGACCACCCCTCAATTTTATAGAAATTTCCTCCATTACCTCCGCCCACTCCATGATCAATTTCACAGAAAAACTCGAACCTAACACCACCGCCCATTTCCCATTTTCTCTGCACAACAAGAAGCTTTTGAATTAACCCCCAAATTCATCGAACAGGGTGCATTGTCCGAAGACTGCGCAAATGGGACTTGAGTAATCACTGTAAAATCCAGTAGTTGTTGTAATTCTTGAATTCGGCCACTGGTTTCTATCTGGCTACTATAATTCTTGAATCTTGTTTTGAATTACGTTGTAATTCAAGTCGTTGTTGCAATTTTCAAATTCAACCGCCATAATTTAGTGCGAAAGTTTTTGTTTGATTTTCGTTACGGTTTGGTGAATCAAGTTGGGGATGGTGGCGGTGAAGATAGCAATGTCGACGGTGGTGGAAAATGGTACTGAAGATGAAATGTTTTTTTGGGCGTGGAGGTCGGGGGCGGTTTATCTTTTTTTTTTTTTTAATT